>APFE031434688.1:48576-60786 GCA_000404065.3 Pinus taeda
GTGAGGGATTGAAGTATGAATGCATAGTTTGATATTAGTTTATTTTTCTGCAAGTTAGTGATTAGATTACTCATGTCATTTTTAGTTACCTCCTATAGCTAGAGCGAGTCGAATGGTGAGGGATTGAAGTATGAATGCGTGGTTTGATCTTAGTTTCATTTTATACAATTTAGATATCAGATTACTCAATTTGTTTATGATTACCTCCTATAACCAGAGCGAGTCGAATGGTGAGGGGTCAGAATATGAGTTGATGTAATATGACTTAGTTTACTTTTCTTATAGTTTTTGAATTGCTTTAAGTTCAGTTTTCTTTTTATACAGCAGCAAGGATACTGAGTTTCATAGTCACTAGCTCATTGTTTGGTTTAATTACAATTTAGGTATATTTTTATTTTCTCTTAGTAATTGATTTCATCATTGCAAGTTTGAAAACCTTTTTAAAAACTTTGATCAGTATTTCATCTTTTGTTTGATTGAAGTAGCTGCATATTTACACTTTTTGTTTAAGTACTAATTCTATCAATAAAATGTTTTAAGATGTTTTGAAGTGCTAAGTTTTGGAAGTTACCATTGGGGACATAGACTTTGTCTTGAAATCTACATCCATACTTGACCTTTAAAAGTATTTTTAAGACCTTAGAATAAGATTTCAATTTGCATTAGATACTTTAGGAAACCAATAAAAACAAAACCCCAAACAAAAAAAAAAATCTATAAAACAACGAAGTAAGAAAAAGGTTAACTAAGCACATATAGTGCACCACACTTCATCAGTTTACGATACCCAGATTAATAATTTATGTAGAGCAATTTAAGACGTTAAATTGACTAGACATCTTTAGCTTGGAGTTTGTAGTTCTTCCTTGATGGCTTTTGAAATCTTTGGAGAGCTTTGTTCTACTTTGTAATTTTGAAGAATTTGAATAAAGCTTTGATGTTCTCAACATAGAAGGATATGTGAAGTAGATGTCATGGAGCATATTAGAATGTAAGCTAGAGTAGATTTCATTTTGTAAATTTTGCTTTGATTTCATTATGTCATTTGATTGCTTTCAAGTTTGATAGATTAGATTTTTCATTCATGCAATTTTAATTCATGCAAGTGTGTTCAACCGGTTGATTGTAGATTAGTAATGCACATAGATTTTTAATGACTAATGACATGATGGAATTATCTTGTCCTTCTGCTGATTTATTTTCTTAGTTCTAATTCCAGCACTGTTTATTTCTTTCAGTTTTGTTTTGTTCATTTACTTTTTTGCAAGATAGATATTAGTCTACTCATGTCATTTTCAGTTACCTCCTATAGCCAGAGTGAGTTGAATGGTGAGGGATTGAAGTATGAATGCGTAGTTTGATCTTAGTTTCATTTTATGCAATTTAGATATCAGATTACTCAATTTGTTTATGATTACTTCCTATATCCAGAGCGAGTCGAATGGCCAGGGGTAAGAATATGAGTTGATGTAATATGATTTAGTTTACTTTGCTTATAGTTTTTGAATTGCTTTAAGTTCAGTTTTCTTCTTATACAGCAGCAAGGATACTGGGTTTCATAGTCACTAGCTCACTGTTGGGTTTAATTAGAATTTAGGTACATTTTTATTTTCTCTTAGTAATTGATTTCATCATTGCAAGTTTGAAAACCTTTTTGAAAACTTTGATCAGTATTTCATCTTTTGTTTGATTGAAGTAGCTGCATATTTACACTTTTGTTTAAGTATTAATTCCATCAATAACATGTTTTAAGATCTTTTTAAGTGCTAAGTTTTGGAAGTTACCATTAGGGACATAGACTTTGTCTTGAAATCTACATCCATATTTGACCTTTAAAAGTATTCTTAAGACCTTAGAATAGGATTTCCATTTGCATTAGATACTTTAGGAAACCAACAAAAACAAAACTCCAAAACAAAATAAAATATATAAAACAACAAAGTAAGAAAAAGGTTAACTAAGCACATATGGTGCACCACACTTCATCAGTTTACGATATCCGGATTGATAATTTATGTAGAGCAATTTAAGACGTTAAATTGACTAGACACCCCTTTAATTGGCAAAGAGTTTGCCAACTCATCATCGCTTTCTGCATATAAGCTAGTGGATAGAATTTTTTTTTAATGGTAGAAACAAATTCACTCCAGGTAGACAAAATTTTACCATGCTTCTTCAAATCAGCTTATGTCTTGCCTTCCCACCACACTAGGGCAGTTCCTCCAAGGTGAAGGCTAGCCAGCTAAATCTTTCTCCTTTTTGCATCGATGTTCTGCACCCTACAATATACATCAATTTGTCTTATCCAGTTATCTAGCTTTTCTACACTTAATTCTCCGTCATATATTGGCAAATCAAACTTTACATCTAATTTAATCACAAAAGTCCTCTTTTTATTTTCAAGGCTAGGAGGAGGTGTTGATGGAGGAGGTTCTTCCCCTTTCCCTTTTCGTTCTGAATGGGCAACTAGAAGAGGTTCCTCTACTCCTTTGACTGTTTGAGATGCTGAAGGGCTTTCGCCTTAGCCTTTCTTAAATTCTCGGTACATTTCTTCTACCATGGCTCTCATGGTCATGAAACTGTCCATGAACTGAGAGTCCGATTCCAAGGGAATTTCTTCTGTCATTTTCCTCCTAGGATAGACTCTTCCTATTTCTAGGTTAGCGTCAACCAGTTCTCCTTCTCCTAATTTGAGCTTTGACCTAGTTAGTATTCAACAATCCAACGCAAGCTTGTCTAACCTTAGCAACCTAAAGCTCTGATACCACTTGATCTGAAAATGAGATCTAGACAATTATTAAGGAATTACAGATTCATGTGCATGGATATTCCTATGTTACTTTGTGCAATGGATTGATAATATTGCAAAATACATAGACAATGAAGCAGTTAAAGAAACATAATAGACAACACACATAAACACAACAAGTTTAATATGGAGTTCACCCAAAACTCCTAGGCTATATCTCCTGGTCCAACCTTTAGTGGTGGCCTCTCTATTATGTATTCAGAAGAAGAGTTTTACAATAGTATGAGGTCAATTTGAGTCTCAACACACAACAGATACCACATCAAGAGTTTTTCTTGAACCCCTCAAACCTCTCTGAGGACACAGACTCAATCAATGACTCTTTGCCTCTGTCTTTGCTCTATGTCAACACTGCCTCCAATACTGCCTATCTTTGTTTCTATCAGTCTGTGGCTTCAAAGCCAATCAGTGCTATCTGCTCATTTCACCCTCTTGGGCTCTCTAGCTCCTTAGCCTCTGTTCACTCAGATCCTCCTCTAAGTGTTAGCAATCATTGCTAAATGCTTTCAGGGATGGTGGCCACCTGTTTTTAACGGAATAGGTCATCGGGCCTTTGAAATCCTTCGAAATCACCGTTCTCTATTTACAAAAAGAAATACATTCAAACACAGGAAATGTCTGCCAAACACTATTCATCGGACTTCAAATATTATGAATCCACCTTATAACTGCTATTAGGTTCATCTTTTGATCGCATCGCATCTCCACCGTTGATCTGGGAGATCCAGATCCAACAACTGTGGTTCATTTCGGGTAGCCCTTTCATATGGGGGTTAACCGCCCAATAAGGGTGGGTTTCTCTCTCCTCAGCTTGGACACGTGGCAGCCATTGTATGGGTTCGGGTGAAGCCCAGCCCAAACCACTTACCGCCTTTGGTCCTCCTGAAATCCTACCTATTTTGTGATTTCCCTTTTATATAAAAAAATACATTAAAACATGAAATCCCACTCATATCGGACTTGAAATAGTATTGAACAACATTAATAAACCCTTTTGGGTCCGTAACATCGCATTGTCGCTTTATCCCTTGTATTTCATTTGTTTAACGAAAATATGGTTTACACTAAAAAAGCGTTGTTTCCGGACTTGAAATTTTATCAAATATCATCCATAGTTTTATCGGGTCCAGCTATAGTGGTCATGGCTATCATTGGCCTCGCTCCATTGAAATGTTTCGATGCAATGTTGCGATGTGATTGATCGCAATCGTACATCGCACATACCCCGGCCTTTGTAAGCGCTCCTTTGTATTTGTCAATAGCGATACTGCGATGCAACTTGGGCCATCAATCTGCACGCTTGATCGACATTTGTTGTTGACCCCGCTAATCGCTGTCGTGTATTCTTTGTGGTCTCCACCAATAGCCTCCCTTTGGCACTGCCGATTGCGATTTGTCAATTGAATTTGGACCGTTGATCGGTCATATCTGATGGCTCCGATTCAAAGTTACTTTAGACCGCCGATACTCTATTTTTTCAATTATTTCTATATGTTTTTGCCTCCTGATAGTGTTACCTGCCTTCTTTAAAGCTTTTTCTTAGACGACAGTTTTGAATGTTTAGAAGATTTTGAAGACTTAGAGGATTTTCTAGGATCCATTTGGATCACAACATGAGAAGTTGACAACCATACTTCTTATTTGAGCTTTATAGCATAGCTTATTGTAGTATTTACAACCACATATACTCATGCACATTTTCTCAACTGACAAATAAAAGGACATGATGCTTGCATCCACAACAAGGGAGTCCAGAGGCTAACACCTCCACCCTCAAAGCAATACCAGGGTTCACCTCCTTCCCAGGAAGTCCATAATCCACTGCCAAAATCAAAGCTACATCCAATGTCCAATGTTACAATCTTGCACCACTTATCCTCTCAGTGAACAATTACTGGCTCATTGTTCCAGGGCACACTCCCAATGTGCATCTGATTCCATCTGGCAATGTTAATGACAAAACAAAATCCATCCCGGGCCTTCCCTTCTCGACTACATAGTCCCTCAAGAAATCAGGTCACCCCCTTCTATGTAGTCACTCACCTTCCAAGTTCCCCAACACCCCCTATCCCGAGCGATCCATCCCTTGGCAATGTTTCCTCTCATCGGAAGGTCCAAAAACCAAGGCATATCCCTACCTCAAAACCATCATACCTATCATAGAATGCTCATGGAAATCAATGGAAACTATTTGGTACCAGTGTCCCAAATTGGCCCTGTTCCTGAAATGCTTTACCAACATACTGTTTCCTGTTCCAATTCCTTTTTTTGTTGCTACTAATTCTCATAGCCATTTCCAACCACCCCAACTGGGCATTTCCTTACTTCTTGTACCAAGCACATAATTTCCATTAGGCTAAAAGGAATTGAAACTAATTCAAATCATTCCTCATTGCGGCCCATCAATAAGGTACACTTGTAATTCTGTTTACTTCCCATCACAACAAGTCAAACTAGATCTTTGACCAAACCATCATGTATAAACATATAAACATATCAAATCTTGTTAGCTCAAACACAACCATCATAATTACAATCATATATCACATGTAACAATCATAAATCAGAGTAATAGATCACATGCATTATTAAAAACTGAAATAAAATACTGATACTTATCTTTCCATGATTCTTTGCTTCTCCCTTTTTTCTTTATCCTTTCTGTACACACATTGAATCGATTGCCAAACTTGACAAGCACCCAATAACTTCTCTTCTCTTTAAGGAACAAGGGAATCCAAATACTAAACTTCCTCCTCCCTCAATATCAACAATTAGGGTATCCTGAGACTAAACTGCCTCAACCCTCAATAGCAACAAGGGTATCTTGAGACTAAACCACCTCAACCCTCAATATCAATCTACATGGGCATTCAAAGACTAAATCATCTCAACTCTCAATAACAACAATAAGGCCAGACAGTCCCATGCCTACCTAAATCATCACACTGTAAAAAACATGCACATACACAGTGTACAACACAACACATCCACTTACCCCCAATGTACAACATGACACATACACCTACATCTGGTGTACAACATGACACATACACCTACACCTAGTGTACAACACCACACATACACCTACACCTGGTGTACAACACGCCACCTACACCTACACCTGGTGTACAACATCACACATACACCTACACTTGGTGTACAACATGACACATAGACCTACACTTAGTGTACAAAACAACACATATACATACCTACCGTATACTACCATGAATACACATGTCGCAATACAATGATTGCACAACACCATAGCACCATACCAAATATACATAACAAAAGATGTACGATGTGTACACAATACCACATGTACACAACGTGACCTGCACAATGTGTACGTAGCACCACCTACACAACGTGTACACAACACGACATGCACACAGTGACACATGTACAACATGTACACAACACCACATGCACACAATGGCACATGTAAAACATGTACACAACACCACATGCACACAACACCACACGTACAACACGCACACAACACCATATGTACATATATCCACATGCCCACGAAACCACATGTACACAACACTGCATATACAAATGCCCATGACACCATATGTACATAGCACTGCATATACAACACATACACAACACCATTTGTACATAGAACCACATATACAACACGTACACAACACTATATATGCAATATGCACTCAACACCATAGATACATCATGTACAATAGATACTAAACAATAGTATTGGACATCTAGAAATCACACTATATCTACCAGGAAACTTTACTTCTAGTGTCTTTCCACTATCCATGCTTGTCCCAACATATCGCATATCACACTGCTTTTATTCTGCTAATTTATCCCTCAACATTACCTGCTATAACATAAACATAGACATAGTATAAACACGTAATATAAATTCATATCCACATGATACTAACCCCATATATTTGTTAGGGCTTCAATGTCCACTTGATTCCAGGAACTTCTTCATGCCATTCATCTGCATAAGCAATTATTCCTACACATATAAACATGAACGTAAAATAATCATGATATTTGATGACCCTGTCAGAAAAATGGCATACATACATACATACATGTATATAATCATTAGCATAAAGAAATCATGATCCTTGACGACCCTGTCAGACAACGACATACATACATACATACGTATATATACATATATAAACATTAACATAATCATGATCACCACATAATTACCATATATCATAAGGTGTAGGTTAAGAGAACTCCCTTTATTAATGCACCACATGCACAATATTGAGAACAATAGTTCCCAACATAGCCAAGGCATTTGACATCTCAAATACATTTACCTTACCTTTCATGTTAACTTTATAATGATTGTCCTGCCTCCATCCATTTACCCCAATGGACCCCACTAATCTAACCGACTATCGTAAACTTGCTTTAAACTACCCTTATACATGCACCAGGCTTCATCTCAATCTTATATTACTTGTTGGATTTCATTAAGCTCTTCCCGAACTCCATTAAGTTCCTCCTTCCCAACCAATTCCCAAAACCCTCAAAACACAAAAGGCAAGAACAAGAAACAAATAAGGAGAAAACCATGAAAGACCAATAGCAATACGACACCACAAACAAAGTGGCATGGCCATGCACCAAACATAACCAAACATAAACAAAACTACAATCAAGCACAATAAATCACAAAAGACCAAAAGCACAAGACTAGCAATAAATACCATGACTCAATCCCCATGGCTTCCCAATACTTCCAAAGGAAATCTCAACCTGGGCCTTCTCCAAGATTTCATGGTAGTCTCTTTTCCATGCAATTCCCTGTATCATACTACCCTAAACACATAACTGTCTATGTATAAAAAAATATAACAATATACCAGTTATCTTACCTTATTGTGCCAAACACATTGCCTTGTAATTGAGCACACATATCAACCACATGTTCCAAAGCTCAATACATCATATCTATTAATTTTAAATCAACCTTCACCAAGTCTAATAACCATATCATAA
The DNA here is from genome assembly GCA_000404065.3 of Pinus taeda. NCBI lineage: Eukaryota > Viridiplantae > Streptophyta > Pinopsida > Pinales > Pinaceae > Pinus > Pinus taeda. The sequence goes on from APFE031434688.1 coordinate 56,399, forward strand.
TCCACAATCAACTCACATTCATCACTCATAATACATAATGCTACAACTATCACTTACTTACATGGAAGTACATATTAGTTGTTCTTAGCACATATGTGTTAGTGCAACCATCTCAAACAAGATCATTCCTTCATGCAATATTATAGATACAAACTCATATCATGCAACTAGTCAAATTCAAACAACAGATAGATGACATAATAGACACCAAACACTCAAACAACAAATAGGTGACATAATCTAACATTTAAGCACCAAGTAGATGACATAAGCAAACTCATACCAAATAGCCGACATAATCAAACACTCAAACACCAAATACATGACATAATCAAACTCATACATTAATGTATCTCAGGGGAGGCTATCTGGTCTGCACAATCAATCTAGATTAGAATGATATAACTTCACAACATATCAACCCAACATAATTAAGGTCATCATATCCATAATAGTAACTAACTAACATGTTCACATCATAAACTCATAAACAATTTGACGGGCCTCCAAATTAGACATAAATTAAGGCCCATTTGACCATCCTTCAACACATTAAACTTCTATTTTTTCATTAGATGACATATTTTAACTTTAATATGTTCATTAGGAAGGTTTATGGATAATTGCATATTTGTGCCTAATATTATTTATTTTTGTAGAATATTGTGGGAATATTGGGCAGATTATGAAGATTTGGAGGAGATAACCTAGGGACTTGCTCCCTACTACAGGAGGATAAAGATTTCCTAATAAATCAACAAGATATTATGAAATTATTGTACAAATTCTGGAACTCCAATGATTGAGAAAATATAGGAATGTGTTCCCTGTCATTTAATGCAGATTCCTAGTGTTGGGAACCATATCCACTATTTGAGGGATTTTGGAGGGAAAAGCTTCCTCCTTTCAAGGAGAATGCTTCCTCATCATTTTGTATAAGTATCAATTCGAATTTACCTCTATAGGCAGATATTTTTAGTCTTCTTGTGGAGAAAACTTGTATTTATTTCTCCACTTTCATTTCTAGCAGGGATGTACTTGAATGGATTCAAATAATGCAATTTAGTGCCATTTCTAGCTTCTAAAGCTTAGTATCCTTCATAGGATTTTGAGTATCCTTGGGCTTGGCCATACTAGGAGCCTCAAATCCCTTTTGTATAATTTATTGTTCTTCTTTTCACTTCTTATTCACATGCATCTCTTGTTCTTGTTTTTCCTATTTCTGCATTTAGTATTGATGATTTTTTGTTGTAGGATTGGGTTAAGTGGTTGAAGTGAGTTATTTTGTAGGTTATTTAGAGAGTCACAAGCATTATTTCATCCTTGTAACATATTTTGAAGGTCATAGACATCATTGAGCTACTTGGATTAGTTACTTATTCACAAATCTAAAATTTCTGGAAGTCCCTTGTAACAAATAGTAGTAATTTTCTGCTATTTTGTAGAACATGCTAATGAGCTTCATTTGATTTTATTCCACTTGAATTAGATCATAAAAAAATTAAATTTAATAAAAAAAATTACTCCATTTCATTTTCACTTGATTAGGTTAGGCATTTGATAGGTTAACTAGCTCACTAGTTCTCGAATTTCCATATTTTAGACTAGTATTTTTCTGCTATTTTTTAGCACGTGTGAACAAGGGTATTTTGGAGTGATTCCACTTGGAATGGAGACCTAAGACATCCTAATCAATAAAATGATTTGTCCCATACCATTTTCATTTGATTTCCTTGGTCATGCAGTGAGTTATCTCTTCCTGTAGCAAACCTGTAACTTCATGTAGCAAATCTGTAACACCACTTTCGTTCATCATTTTTGATCCCCATAGCAACTATGACTTAGTCTAGATGAATAATGACCCCCAACTATGATTTTATGATTAGGGGAAACTCCTAATCTGCTCCAAAATTTCCTTTTGTTCACTTCAAAAACATAGTAGACTTAGTTGCTTTATCATAAGTATGATGCCAGTAGGTTACTAATTTATAAGCAAGTGTGATTTAGGTAGATGGTACATGCAATTCTGATTGGTAGTTTGATGAATTATGCAAGATAAAATAGATTTATTTCTACAATTAGATTAACCTTTGTCCTTTCATAAATTGATTAGTCATCATTTACAAGTTGAGCAAGTAGCATTTCCATTTCTTGCAAATAAAGTAACAATTCCACTTTTTCAATTAGTTAGGATTTGATTTCATGACATTCACTCCATTACACCAGATCAACAAAAGAAGGACACATTGTATGCTTCACATATAGTGCTGATACCTCTTAAGTTTGTATGAACCCAACGTTGATAATTAAAGTTGGTAGCCTTGGGAGTTGCAACATTCTTGTTGTAATACCGAGGCTCATCATGTTTTGGCGCCGTTGCTGGGGAGGTGTCAAAGTATGCATTGTTTTCTTCCCTGGTTGATTCATTTCTTTTACTTTATAGAAAAACAAAAAAGAATTACACTAGGAATATTTCATTTCAAAAATAGAAAATTGCATTGCATTAGCATTTTTATTCAAAAAAAAATTAAAATATACTTCTCCAACACCAACCTCCCCCCATCCACCATTTGATCACATGGTGCAATAAGAGCCACATCACCATCCACTTTTCCAGGCAAAAGAAGAGGAGGTGAAAGAGAAGGTAGATGAAATGGATGGATATGATGACAATGAATAAGATCCTCTTGGATTTCCCATTCAGGATGCTAATCTCAGTGTGCATATGAAGAACATCCCTCCGTCTTTCCTTCCCAACTTCCATGGTATGAGGTCAGAGGATCCATACACCTTTCTCTTTGAATTTGAAATTTTTTGTAGATCTAATGGTTACATATTAAACACTAAAAAATTGAGATTTTTTCCAGCAACATTGAAGGATAGAGCTCTTAAATGGTTCATGAGTTTAGGGACTAATTCAATAAGGTCATGGAATGTTATGAAAAAAATATTTCTATAAAAATATAAAGATCACGATCTTAAAGAAGAAATCTTTAGAATAAATAAAAAAGAAGATGAGATCCTTGAGGATCTAATAAATAGGTTCATGTATAATGTTAAGAGGGAAAAATTACATTATTTAGGATTTGAGACACTGAAACCCCTCTTACTCAGAACAATTAGGGATGAGTGGATTGATCTCCTTGATTTCATGAGTAGAGGTGATGTATACCAATTATCATTTGAAGAAATTTTTGAAACATGCACACACGTATCAAGAGGAAGGGAAAGAGTAAGTAAATCAAAATCAAGATCATTAAGTCAAGCTAAACTTGGAAATATGTTTGATGACTTTAAAACATAAATTCTTAGCAAACTAAGAAAACAAGTCGAAATGTTAAGAATGCAAAATGAGAAAAACGAAGATGCTAATATTTATGTTGTTCATGCAGAATCACATGTTATTACATATTTCCCATCATTACCAAGGTTGAAGGAAGTTTATCAAGATGACAATGGAGCAAGTCAATCACCAAAGCAAATATGTTATGCAGCAACCATGGTAGCCTAGTCAACCCAGTGTGATTCAAGAACCTAATTCAGAATTTCAAGGTTATGCACATCCATATCAAAGTAATTGGAACACACCATTTCCTTGGAAACCTTGACCATTTCAACCCCAAAACCAATCTTAGCAACAAGGTTGGTGTTATGCTCTTAACTTGCAAATGATACCCAAATGCAAAATATGCGAAGAAAAGAGACCCAGAACATAGAAGATGCGAAGAAAAGATACCCAGAACAAAGAATAGCAATGATTTTATTATTCAGAGAGTACTGTTCACTTGCTTCTTCGAGGGGGCAACCTCCAATAGAGCAGAGCTCGATTACAAAATAAAACACGATGCTCCTCGCAGGGAGTTTCTATCCTTTATATATGACTCCTACGTGCAATACCACGGGCCAATACCGCGTATTACTAATACCATATATCTAATACTACGGCCCATTTGCAACTAACTGTGGTTCCCTTATTAATTGTGGATTAACCACTTACAATTATTAATATGGGCTTTATTGACTCTTGACTATGACGTGGTCCCATTACATAGATAAGGGGGTTAGGGTGGGACCCTAAAATGCCCACCCCCTTAAGACTAGCCTTGTCCTCAAGGCTGAAGCTGCGGAAACGGCTGCAGAATAGTGGTTGGCTCCCAAGTTGCATCTTCTGGAGAGGTGTCTTTCCATTTGACTAGGACTTCCTTAATCATGCGGCCACGCAGTTGCTTGACTCGTGTGTTGAGGACCTGTTTCGGTTGAAGCCAGATGGATCCTTCTTCGTCCAATTCCGGTAGACTAGTCTGAATTCTGCAATTGTTCCCAATCACTTTCTTGAGGCATGAGACATGAAAAAATGGATGGATTTTTGCAGTAGGTGGCAAAGCCAA
>APFE031434698.1:1370-43566 GCA_000404065.3 Pinus taeda
CCGCCCCCCCTCTAACCCCCCGGTTCACTACGTAGGTTAGTCGTGGAAAGAATATAACACAACCCAACAACATGAAGAATGATATAGATCAGCAAAAGGACCAAGGATATCACAACTATATTGAGATATGGTTCTAGACGGTCACTAAGTTGCAGCAGTACTCTCTTCCTCAGCTACGCTTGATCCCTTCAAAGTCAAATCATTTGGTCTCTGAAATCCAGATACCTGTCAAAGCATGCATTTCAAGCCTCCACATCATTTTGTCTCTAATCTCGATGTGCACATGGCTCCATTGGAATTATTCTTATACTTGAAAATGATTTTGTTTTTCAAGTAGGGTAGGATAGTAAAAAGAAAAAAGAAAAAAGAAAAAATGAAAATAAGAGGAAAATAAAAATCTAAGGTAAAAACCTCCTCGGAAGCGCCTCAGATTGGCTCATTGATTGAAAACCCCCATGAGGCAGTCAATGGGTTGGAAAGAAGAGAAAAGAAAAAAGAATAAGATCCCTGGGTGAAAACCTCCCTTAGAAGTGCCTAGGGCAGGCAATTAGGGTGAAAACCTCCATGAGGCACCCTAGTTGTTTTAAAAAAAAAAGAGAGAAAAAGAAAGAAGAAAAGAGAAATAGAAAAAATAAACCTAATTTATGTTGAATAATTGCAGGGTGCAGGAAGGACATTGCAGGTTAAGAGGATCGCACAAACTAAATACAGAGGACAACACCAGGCTGCAAACATCCCTCACAATCCATTCCTCCATGACCACTACCCTTTCCCAAGATTTGGTCCCATTCGAACTGAGATTTCACCTTCTACAGGAAGTTCTGTGTCTTCTACAGGAAGCCTACAAACAAGCCAAAATCGATCTCAAAAGAGAACCCGAAGGTTGAGAATCTGTCTATGAAGCCTGTAAACATCCATGTTTCCATCCCTCACCCTTCTCCATCATTTTTTCCACCTCATTGTGCTTCTTTTATGAAAACTGTATTTTCTACAAGAAGTTCCTGTAGAAATTACAGAAAGCTAGAAATGGATTTTAAAAAGCAGTTTCGTGAACATGATAAATTTATAAAGGGTTCATAAATCCTCCTGTAATCTTCAAACCCCACTTCCATCATTTCCATGCCTGCATCACAGCCCAAGCTCATTTTTTCTTACTGTGCAAAAAAACTGCAGAATGCTTTGAAACAAAGATACATTGAGCAGATTTTTTTTTTTCCCTAACTTGAAAACCATCCATCCATTTACAAAATTGTTTTATGGGGAGTTGTATAAGGATGATGGCAACATGCCCGAACAATTTTAGCTAATTCTAGTGCACGGTTTCCAAGAAATCAGCCTCCATCACCTTCATCCATTTCTTGCATTTTCTCCATATCCGTGCATCCATTTCAAAACTTGTTTCATGGGGAGATGCATATAGGTGATAGTAACCTTCCCAAGAAGTTTCAGCCAATTCCAGTGCACGGTTTTTGAGAAATTGACCTCTGTCACCTTCAGCCATTTTAGTTTTTCTCGAAATCTGTACATCCATTGACCACAATTTTGCTATGTGGGGTGCATAATGATGATAGAAACATGCTCAGATATTTTGAAGTCAATCTGATCTATCGTTTGGGTGCTATGGAGAAAAAACTCACTGGCCTGCAAAAATCCAGCATCAACAGCATGAGGGTGCAAATCTGAACATTGAAACAGACTCCTGCAGCTTAGATCTAGCCAAAGGATACCTGTACAAGAAAAATAGCCATGTATCAGCAACTAAACCAGCATGCATCCATAGAAACAAAGGCATGCAGTAGAAGGAAAGGCCATAGCACCTCACAGCAAACGCATTCGACTTCCAAGTATATGACTAAACCCATTCCTCTATTGTGTGAATGTAATTTAAGAACTACGTGAACAATGAGATGGTTGTGATTAAACAAGATCGGTGGCTAGCTAACTGGCCACCCTCATCCAGTTTAAACAACGCTCGGTGAGTGCAATCGACATCTGTGCTCATCCATCTCAGGAAGAAAACAGAAAATAGGTAGTGGTGATTATTTAACATCCAGCGTAATTGATGGAAGTGATTACATGTAGAGAACATACAGTTCATAATAACACTGCAGTGGGGACCAACAGTTTGCATGTGGCCAACGTGCACTTGGCCAGTGCACCCTCCATCAACGGAAGTCTCCATGAACATCCAATCGAACTCATCTTTGAAATACTCTCACCACCATTGTTTCCATTTTATCATCGTCCCTGCAGCTCCAACAAACTCCATACTGCCTCCATAGCAATGAACCAGTCTTTCTCAGTCTTTTTTTTCAAATCCCTCCTGCTGATCAGGCTCTACAAGAAGCACAGTTTTGTTCTACAGGAAACGAGAGCTTTCTATAGGAAGGCTTCTACAGGAAATACTGCACAGCTTTCCGGAGCACGAAAACCTAGGATTTTTCGTCAAATTTGGAGTTCCAAATGAGGTAGGCTCAAAAAACTCCTCTATGCATGATGTGTTTGTGCAAGGTGGTAAATTGAACGGCATCAGATTGGAAAATCAGAGAAAAATTTGCCTGTGTATTGGAAGTAAAATGTTTTCCTAAGTATTGCACTGAGTGTCCCAGTTTTTATGCATCAAAATTCTCCTCCACATTTCCTTTAAAAAAAATAAAGAATTCTCCGTAGGGAAGATATATGCAGTTGTGGAGGCCAGCTTGTGTGTGTAAAAAAAATTTGAATTTGCATATCTTTCTGTGTGCTAAGAAGAAAACTTGATCTCTGTGCTCTGCCTCTAAAAACAAAATTCTTCCTTTCATAAGCAAACAATCGAGTTCTGGGTGACAACAGTCTTAAAACAAAGTAATTATTGCTAGTTGATATTGGACACACGAGAAATTCCTTCTTGGGTTCAGGGGAAACCAAATTCAACTATCCTCTATTTCAGATTGACTGTTTGGTTGCCTGAGCATTTCCTTTTCTGATTAAAACATAAAAAGAGCACTCTCACCATGCTAAGAGGATTGATAAGGGGAGGCACACTGAAGAAGGTGAGAAAACCAATGGTGAAGGAACATGGGACATTCAAGCACGGAAAGAACAGAAAGAAAAAAGGGAAATGGGCCAGATTGTTGAGCCTAAATCAGAGGAAGAAATAATAGCAACAATACCAAGGGAAAAGAAGATGTAGAGTAGGACAAAGAAGGCTAAAAAAGCCCAAATGAAGGTTTCCACAGCCAAAGCAGGCACACAAAAACAAAAGGAAAAGACACACCTTGATATCTTAGAAACACACAGAGAAACAATTGACATAGGGATTTCTATAGGAAACAAGGAAAAATAATAGTAAGAGGAGAAATCACCTGAGATATTGGCAAGGGGGTAGCAGCTGTGCTTGCTGCCTTAAGCACACCTATAAAACAAAAAGAAAAAAGAAAAAGTCAAGCCTCCCTTTATTTAAAGGCTAGGAAAAGCACAAGAATTCAAACAAGCAGAATGAGAGGAGCAGTGGAAGGACATGGAAAATAAGGAAAAATTTTATGGCACACATGAGTAGACCACATCAGAAGCTTGGGATGATAAGGAGGCCACCAGGGCCATCAAAGATGAAGAGATAGATTAGTTGCTCAGAGGATGAGCAACACTTTCAGTAAGGGGTGATGATGAGCCCCAAAAATGGGTAATTATATGGGCTCATTTAGCCTCCTAATTCGACTTAATCCACCATTCTCATTAGTTTATTGCATGTTTTTTATTATATTTGTGCTAATAGAGTGAATTGGGTTAGTCATGATGCCAAAAAGTCTAATGTGTGCTTTATGCAGTTTTTTGGTCAATTTTAAGACAAAATCAAAGGTCTTAATGAGAACTTGGCAGCCAAATTCGTGGAAGAACAAGGGAGAGGATTTGTAGGAGAGTGTCCCCTTCATTTATGAGCCCTTACTTCGAATTCTCCACTAGCAGCTCGGAGTTCAAGGGCCACCACATCGATTATCACAAGGGCAGCTGAGCAAGGGCTAGTAAAGTTGTTGTTAACTGCAAGTTTTGGCAGCCGAGTTCCTAAAGTTTAGGAGGACCGTTGGGGTCCTCAATTTCTATAAATAAGAAGGCTTAAGGCCTCATTTCAGTTAGTCATTTTTTAAGCAGGAGTTAATCAGATGTTAATTAGATTTTAGTCAGTGGGTTAGCTCTGCATTTCAGCACATTTTCAAGTTTTTTCTTGTAGACAGTGTTTTGGATGCAACTATTATTTCTTGATCAATAAAGATGAATCCATCTTTGCGCCATCTCTAATATCTCTTAAGAGGTTGTAGCTGTTGGGGTTGAGACCAGCCCAAGTGCCCAGTACTTCCTTTGTGTACTTTTATGTGTCGTTGCTACATTCATAAAATAATTTCTGTTATCTAGATTAAGATCTTGCTTTGTTACTTAGGTTGTTTTTAATATCTTTTCATGCTTCAGGTTGATCTGATAGATTGGTAAAGGAAAATACCTGCAAAAAGGCCACCAAGTAATCCTTGATCTCATCTCTCCCTCTTTGGGACCATGAGCTGAGACCAAGGCATACTTGCTGCCACAAAAACATTGTTTTTGCCTCTTCATGCAATTGCTAGTGTTAGAGTTTTACTTAGGAAAGTTGATGCCAATTATACTTGCATGTTTAGAAATTGTTCTTGCTTAGTTTCCATAGTTATCTTGCATAATTTTCTGCCAACAAACTCCTGTTCATCATGTTCCTAGTTTATAGGTCAAAATAGCTAGACCTTTGGTTTGCATAGTCTTTATTTGGTCAGATTTGGAAAATAGTGTGCAGAACACCTGTGATGCCTTCCTGCCTACCTTTCCTCCATCAGAAAACCTAATCCAACCCCCTAACTCAGATTCCTCCCTTTCATTTGCCACCCATTTCCCAATTTGACCTAATTCCCATATCTTTGTGCAACCTTGCTCCCTCCATCCTTGAACCAAATCTGATCGCCTTAACCACTCCTCATCCTCATTCACCAAGTCCTAGACCTCGCCACACCCTTATCTCACCTCCATACCCACTTCTTCACCTTTCTTCCACCATAAACCCTCCAAAATTCCCTTTCGGAACATCCTGTAGAAGCTACAGAACATCCTGTAGAACCCCTGCAGACTTCTTGTAGAAGCTCTCGAAAGCGGTTTCTTGAGATTTTATCACTATAAAACTCTCTAGAAGGGTGCTAGGGACCCATTAGGCCCTCTTCTCACCTTCCCAACCTCCTGCAAGTATTTCCTTTCGCCAATCAACCTATGCACAATAAAAAACAGTTAAAGCACATGCATAATAATTCTGACAACTTACTCAAAAATACAAAAATATGTTTTTTCCAGATTTTATTGTAGAAGTAGCTTATTCATGTGCATTTTACCTTTCTAAAAGTCAATGGCATCCATTTTCACCACTTTCATTTCTTTTCTTGCACCGGTAGGGTGAGTTAGTAAAACTAGGGTTTGCTAGGGTTTGCATTTCCTTTCAACTTTCATCTTCTTTCTGCAAGTAGACTAGCCTTTTTTGAGTTAGTTTTCATCCATCATAGTTAAAAGCTTCTTCTAAGAGCTCATAGAAGTTGGCTCAAGCTCCTAGCAGACTTGTGCCAGCTGATCAAGTGACAGCCGCGATAAGAGCTAGTACTTGTGCATATAGCACCATCGCTTCCAAGTTTGTTACGAACTACCGGGTTGATAAAAGTAAAGAAGGGAGTCTCAAAAGTTGTAGCATTATCGCTACAATACTGGGGCCCACCAGTAAATTTGGCTAATACTTAAGATAATTTGGGAAACAAGAGAGTAACCTAGTTACAGAGGTACGTAAGTTCCTGAATCATCGTCTAGGGTTGCGTAAAGGACAGTCAGATACCTTCGCAGAGGTTCTGAAAGACAGAAGAAGAAATACATTGATAAGCCCTAAAGGCTTATCGACCTGCGCGAAGACAAGGGTTAGGGTATAAGATCGACATCATGACTATCTCAGGGTGTGGAAACTTGGTTCTTGCATCCCCCCATACTTCTTCAGGTGAGACTTCAGTCTGTGCTCTGTGGATTGATACCGAAAGGGCCAGTAGTGTAGGGATTTTCTTGGCCGCTTAACGTTGAACCTGGGTCAGGGCCCATCAAGCCAAAAAATGGTTCCGTTGCCAGGACCAAGATTTTCATAACGAGATGTGTGATGTCTATCATTGGAATCCAACTAAGAAAGAGATTGAAAACTAGTTGGATATAAAGGTACATGCGTTCGAGGCGCAAGAGAACAAGAATCCATGATTGGTGAAAGAATAGTGGTTGGAAAAATATTTGTACACAAAAATACATGAAATATTCATTTTCTCTTATTGGTTGAGTTATACAAGTGGATCGCGAAGTTGGAAGACGACCAAGGAAGGTGGAGGCTTGACAATTTGATTGTTTGGACACCATAGTTAGTAAGGAGATTGGAAGCCTCTGAAGATAGATCACGCATGCTGTCAATCATTGGCTTGACTGCATCATAGGAGGATTTGTGATAGAGTTTGCAGTCGATACTTCTGTCAGTTACAGAAAAGTAGAGCGACGCTTATTTAAAGGACCATGAGGTAAGTATTTGAACTCACTAAATACTTGGATTAAGATGCTCTTGTGTGAAAAATGGGTCATGCGGTTACCTTGATGTTTGGAACTACACGAACTGGAAAGTATTTCAGGGATGGAGGAAGAAAAGATCCTAAGTATAGCCCACTAATCGAACCTCCTTTGAGTGACGAAAAAGGAGCAATGCAGTCTTCTCCACTGAGCATTGTTTAGCTGATAAGACAAGGGTTCCCATGAATACCTACACCACCTCCATCCTTGTCCCATCCATCCACTCCGCCTCCATCCTCACTCACACCACTCACCCCATCGCCCACACCACCCCCACCTCCATCGTTTTTCAACATGGCAAACTCCATAAAACTACTTGTATTCAAGGGTGTAGGAAATGAAGATCCTGATCAGTTTTGGTTCGTCGCGAAGGTTTATGGGAAGCTAAGGGTATCACGAATGACCAAATGAAGAAAGCCATGTTGGTTAGTGCTTTGCAAGACCATGCACTAATGTGGTACATTAAGTACAGTACTAATAACCCAATGTTTGCATTGGAAGATATCCAAACCGCGCTAAATAGAGAATTCAATAGACCTAAGTCTCAAGCACAGTCGATTGTGGGATTCAAGGAGATCATGATGAATCCTGGGGAGATGCCCTAATATTTGAATCAAATATTGAAGTGTACAATCCATGAAGCCAACATGAACCTAACTAATGGGAAGCACCGCGAACGGTTCGTGGCCTCGCTCCTGCCCCACCTAAGGGTTTCGCTATCACAATAGAAGATTGGGACCAAGCAAAAGCCGTGGAAATCACGATGATACCGCATGAGACACCAATGTAGGATGATAATATGGGGGTTCAATATATTCATGCATAATTGTGAAACATTTGCCTCGAAATGAAACTTTTGAAGAAGGACAGAACAGCTCAGCCAGAGGCGCCCAAAGAAGTTTGGTGCCTAAAATGCAAAGTTCAGGGGCATGACAAGGATCATTGTATAGTCTTTGCAAAATATGTTGCAACAGGGGGACAAATACCTCTACGGTCGAAAGCTATGGTAGGGCCAAGTAAAGGGCCCACGCTATGGTGCGTTATATGCCAGGTGGCTAGGAAACATGCGACCAACAATTTCCATTTGCTGTAGAAATCCGTACAGACACCACAACATCTCTTCTGCAATTTCTATCAATCAATAGATCATGATGAGCGCAATTGTTTTATTTACGAATTAATGATAGATAGGACACCTTCATACAGGGTGCAGGCAGAAACACAGGCTCCAGACCAAGGCGTTGGGAAACACGAGGTGAGTATCAAGGGTGCGGTCGAGGCAAAGGTGGAGGGGGGACAAGTAGAGGCCGAGGACAACTGATTTTTTACAACTTTGGAGGCCCAAGACACTATGCAAGGGACTATATAAATCTAACGTGATTGTCATTCCACTACCATACTCAGTTTGACAATGCGACTGAGGATTGCCCTATATTTTTGGCTAAGATTCACGAAAAGGGGGCACAGCCTCTATAGCTAACACGGAACCTCTAGATGATGAGGGTTGAGCCTCACGAGGAAGACCATAAGGTAAACATTATGTTTTGAAGTAGAACAATGACTAAGGAGGATAAGGAGAAGCAGCCTGCAGAAGGAGAATGGGTCCACAAAGCACCAAAAAAGTAGACTAGGTTTGATTTGGAGTGCACAAAAGAAACATTTATGGAAGCAAAGAAAATATTCATTGAGGCCTCTACATTAGGAAGTCGGGAGAAACCAGTTGAAGAAATGGACCCATCCATGATTACCACGTTCTTGGAGACCTACATGAAATTGCGCAGTGATAGTAGGGCTATGAAGGGCCTGCAGGAACTTATCAATCGGTGCACTGGCAAGGATGGCGCTATTGATGAACCGCATGTAGTCAAAAAGCTTGGCAAGCATAGGGAAAGGACCAGGAGTGAGATGAGACTCACCGTGCATATAGGGGAATACGAAATGGACCAAGTTATCCTAGATCTAAGGTTTGACACAAATGTTTTGCCAAAGAAGACATGGGAAAGAATGGGGAGACATACACTCTAGTGGTCTCCATTTCAGTTAAGGATGGAAAATCAATAGAAAATTATCTCGATGGGGAGGCTTCAAGGGGTGACAGTTGACATCGAAGGCATGAGCACACTGGCGGATTTTGAGGTAATAGAGATTGTGGATGATAGCAATCCCTACCCTGCGCTCCTTGGAATAAATTGGGCCATTGACATGAATGAGGTAATCAACCTGAAGAAGCGAAAGATGATATTTGAAAATAAGTCACTCTACTTAGTAGCGCCACTGGATCCTACAAAAGGACCGCACTATACAGAACCATTCCGTGATTATGAAAGTGATGACTATTTGGACCAGATTTACAAGATAATGGTGTGAGACCAAGATTGGGTAAATCCGATAGCAGATGGGCGTATCACATGGGACCGCGAAAGCTCCTACACATCAGATTCGGATGAAGAATTAGAGCATTAGCAGAACTAGCTGCATGAAGTATCTACGTTGTGTTGTAATATGATGACCAAGTCATTGCGCTGCATGTCATCGAAAGTAATGGATCCACCTCACTATGATGGGCTAACTGATGTTGATCGCTTTTTGGATGCATTTGAGAGAGAAGTTCCAGAGAAACATCGCTTCCAGGCCTTGGACTTAGTACTGCGCACTACACCTGCAAGATGGTGGGGTATGCACAAGGATAATTTTGGTAATTGGCACAACTATAGGAGGATAATGAGAATACGTTTTAGATAGCCAAAAGTGCGGATGACAGACAAGTATGATGGAAGGTATGATCTACGTGATCACCTAGCCAACTGGACTAAGGCTTATGGAGTAGAGCCCCAACTTGAATGGGTGCATCTGTTTTGTCATACCCTAGATGTCATACTAATGAATTGGTACTTGGAAAAAAAGCTCTGTCATGGCACTGAAGAATGGGACATCTTGCGCCAAGGGTTTATAATGACGTTCATATTTAAGGATGGATTTGACTGTATTGACATGCTGCTACAAGAGGTTAAAGCAGTGATCTTTAGGATACTACAAGATCCTTTAGACATTATTCAACCTGGTTGGACTACCCAGCTAAACCACACGCTGGAATGCTATAACATGACTGCTGAAGAAGAAGACGAGGATCCTAGAAATATTAATATTCCAAAAACTGAGGGTCACCGCGAGGTTGAAGGTCCACAGATAGAGGATCTAGACATAATCGCGTCACTAAAAACTAGGCAGGTCAACATTGGCACAGAGGCGGAATCGAAATTTGCAAAGATTGGGGAGTATTAGGATGATGCGATAGTAGACAAGGTCGTTGAGATCCTCCACGAATATCAAGATTTGGTCCCCACAAAGTTTTTCGATATGAAGGGAATTATAGGAGACCTAGGTGTCATGATGATCACCCTGAAACCAAATGCGAAACATGTAAAAAAAATACCTTACCGCCTTAATCCGAAGTATATGGAAGGGTTTGCGCTGAGTTAGATAAGATGCTTGCGGCAGCAATTATTGAACCAATGGAAGAATCTCATTAGGTAAGCCCGATAGTGGTTCAGGAAAAGAAAGAGAAAGAAGAAATAAGGATATCCGTGGAAATTGAATGATGCTTGTGTGCATGATCCTTTCCTTACCCCATTCACTAATGAGGTCCTGGATAATGTAGGTGGCCAAGAAGCATACTCTTTCACTGAGGGGTTCTCTAGGTACCATCAAATAAAAATCATGCCTGAGGATAGAGGTAAGAAGACCTTCATGACTGAATGGGGATGTTTTCAGTACATCGTAATTCCTTTTGGACTAAAGAATGCACCAGTGATTTTTTCACGCGTAGTCATTGTGGCATTGAAAGACTTCATTCATAAGTTTCTAGAGCTATACTTTGACGATTGGACAATGTTTAGATTGGTCAAGTGCCATGTGGAAAGTCTGCACTTGATGCTAGATACATGTCGGAGATACCAGATCGTGCTCAATCTAAAGAAGTGTATGTTTTGTATCCCTTTTGGGATCCTATTGGGTCATGTGGTTTGTAGATAAGGGTTGATGGTAGATCCTACAAAGATCATAGTGATAATCAACTTGGAGGCACCGAGGAATGGGAAACAGCTGCACGCAACTCTAGGGCATACCAGATATTATAAGAAGTTCATCAAGATCTATTCCTAGATCGTTGCGCCTATGGAGAAATTGTTGAAAAAGGATGCTACGTTCTATTGGAATAATGAATGTTAGAAGAGCTTGAATGTGCTGAAAAAGAAAATGGTCACCACGCCGATCCTAGTCTTCCTGGACTAGAAGAAGGAATTTCATGTGCATGTGTACACATCATGTATTACACTGGGGGGCATGCTGACACAGGCCGGTGAGGGAGAATTGGATCACCCTATAGCGTTCACAAGAAGGAAGTTGTCTGAAGTAGAGAAAAATTGTTCCACGATAGAGCGCAAAGGATTAGCCATGGTGTACGCGCTCCAGAAGTTTAGGTACTATTTGTTGGGTGGACACTTTAAAATGTATACAGATCATTCCTCATTGAAGTATCTAGTCAACAAGCTTGTGTTGGGGGGGAAAAGATGTAGGTGGTTGTTGTTGTTCTAGGAGTATGACTTTGAAGTTATTGTGAAGATGGGATGACTAAACACGGGACCTGATCAGCTGTCGTGCATTGAAACGGGAGAGGAACCTACTAATTTAGAGGAGGGGCTGCCTGACGCGCAGCTCTTTGTAGTGTTCATCACAGATAGCCACTTTGAAGATATCATACACTTCCTCACGACGGGAACTACTCCAGAAGGGTATACAAGCCAACAGAAGAAGGAGTTAGTGGTGCACATGACAGACTTCTCCGTCATTGTAGGACACTTGTAAAAAATTGGGTCTGATAAAATATTGCAACATTGTACTGTAGTTTCAAAGGAGCAGTATCCTCGCTGACACTCATGGGGGAGCCACAAGAGGACATTACGCAGGAAAAGCAACCACGCAGAAGATTCTACGTGCTGGGTTTTGGTGGCCAACCCTTCATAAGGATTCATCATGGGGGCTTCACTCACTAAACCTCTGACATAGCACGTGCATTCGTGGCATACTAAACAATACCCTAAATTTGACTACATATTGGAAAATACTTCTAAAAATCACATTATTTAACCCCCTACCAATATAAATCCAATACACCTTCCGAATTTAAAAAACCCCTGTTTTCACTAAATTTTGTATGTATCCATTTTTTTGTTCACATTTTTTATACCCTTTTATTTTTATATCCTTTGTATAGTGACATGATGCCTCTCTTATGACCCCACATGCATTCTACAATGCACCTTTCTTCTTTTGATATACATTGTAAATGTATATTATTTTCACCTTTCTTCTTTTGATATACATTGTAAATGCATATTAGTTCTCCCACAATGCAATTACTTAACCCACACTCGAGCACATCTAACTATGATTTGTGGCATTTAATGGTCTAAGACACACAAAGATCAACCGTGTTTTATGAAGATTGATTATGTGCATGTATATAAAATCACATATAAATTGATCTATATGATGATGAAAAACCAATTGATGAATCTTCATGAATAGTTTTGTACCAAATAAGGTGTTCAAGCACAATTCTAGACCCTCTAGATGCAAGAAAAAGTTGGGGCCCCAAATCTCAAATCAGGGGTGTAATCTCAACCTAGACATGCTTAGAAGAAGAGGATGGACAAGTCCCAATGCATGCGCTCTTAAGGGAATAACACAAAAGCATGAAATCACATTTTCATTCATTGTCATCTCACCAATGAGATATGGGATATCACTCATAGAGTATGTAAAAATGCAGCAATGGATTGGAGATAACACATAGGCATTAAATGAATGGACTACAATTAGAACATAAGACAATATTCTGGCTGTATAGGTGATCCGCTCCATTTGGCTAGCTCAAAACAATGATGTATTCCAAATTAAACCTCCAAACACTTACAATATTTTCTACATGTTGAAGGTAAGCATTACCTTATCATGCATGTCACTAAAGACAAGGCTTCCTTGCACTCCCATACCTTTGTAATACAATTCTAAAATTTCAAAAGGATATTTTGATTATCCAATTTTAAGGACACAACCAAGCCAGACATGAAATTGGTGTATAAGACCCCCTTACTTGTGTGACAAGGGACCCACCTCCACATGGTGATTTGACTGCTAAGTCAATGAAGGCATACATACGCTACCCCCTCTGGTTTTGAACCTATGACCTCTTAGGAGGAAACATATGCTCTTAACCATTAGGCCCACTCAAGATAGATATAATGGATTTCTCCTTAAGGTCTATTTTAAATAATGAGCAATTACATTGGAACTAACATCATATTGGAAATAGAAACTACCCTAGAAACAATATTAAGAACTAATATCACTTCCTTGAAATAGGAATGACCCTTGAATTTCTATAATCATAGAATCACTTGAAAATTTAAGCTAAACAATATTAAAGTAGTGTCTTGAACACCAAGAACCAAGATCCTTATCACCCTATAACGAAGCAACCTATGAAAGATCAAATTTACAAAAAAGACCAACCAGAGAACATCCATGTAGACAATTATGCTAGAGAAAACATCTATAATTCTAAAATCAGTTGAAAAGCATGATATGGGACTTTCAAATTCGAAAAACAGTTGAGAAGCATGGGATCAGACTTCCAAGATTTTATATAACGATTACATGAATAGAGGTGCTCACAAGATGGGCTTAAATTTCCAAGGAGGAAATGATAGGAGAAAAGCTTTGCGAAAAATTGAAAATGATCCTTTCACTATTCTTGCCCAAGGGATTAAGCCAGCTGTTTATATAAACACTTCAGTTAATATTATTGTATAGCACTTCAATTAATATTGTCTTCTCAGTGTCAAGATTAGAATAGAGAACAACCATTTTTTCTATATACAACCATGATTACAAATATCCCAAAGCTTCTATGGAAAACTTGCAAACCAGAGGTTATAAAAGGCCAATGAGGTTTGATGACTTCTAAAAGCACAAGTGCAGGAATCTTCTTATTACCTTGGAAGCTCAAGTTGGGCAGGACCAGTAGGACTCACATCATCTTCCATGACATATATTATAGAATGTTCAGAGCTAAACCAATTGTCCCTGATTTTGCTACATGAAATTGTTAAACTACTGACATGTCCAAAGAAAATTTCATAGCAGCTATCGATTCTAAAAACACAAATTATTTATCAGAATAATGATCGTTTTAGCAATATGTCACAATAAGTTGCAATAAATAGCTATGGCAGAATCAATTGAAGAGAAGGCACACAATTTTCTTTCAAACCTATGAACTTACTATGAGACAAAAAAAATATGTTGCATTTGATCAAACTTTGTTGTATCTAATACAAACAGAAGTTTGAAACAAAATTCCATGCTAAAAAGGTTTTGATTAACTCTAGTCTAACTTAGTTGCCTATAAAATGCAAGATTTAGTCCAACTTAGTTGCCTCTAATACAAGCAGAAGTTGAAAACATAATTCCGAGCTAATAGATTCTAACAACTCTAATTTAATTTCGTTGTAGCTATAAAATAGACCGTTATAGCCTTCCCACTCATTGTTTTAGTCTTTGTAAACCTACACAAGGCACCCTACAGCCCACGATTTTGCTACAGCAAGAGCTCCAAACTTTTTTCAAGGGTTAACACCCTTTTCTCCACCTGCGCTAGTCTCTGTGCACTTGCAACTTGAAGAGAAGGCCCTACAATAGGCCTCTCGGCCTTCAAATAGTCCTCCATGCAATGTTGCACCTGTGGCCCTAAAACCTTAGCTCAGACCTGTTATCACATATAGATTTTTGTTAAAAATTATTTATATGGGAAAAAATAATTGGTGTTTAAGGTTGCAGTTGATCTCAAGCTTTTATCCAGGATTATTATTATGATGGTTTTCAAATCTCCAATTATCTCCCAAGTCTACTAGTTCTCGGCCACACTTCAAATCACAACATAGATCATCAAAGAAACCACTGCTTCTTTCTACCTATCATGGTTTAGTTTATCCTATTAACTACAACCCAATCAAACTCTTGCATTGGGTGGGCTATGTTGTTTCCACAATTCTAGGATTTTGATCCAGATTCGAGGTGTTTCGAAGAATTATATGGTGAAAGGAATATTTCATCCATATTCAGAGGGAATAGGAGGCTAAATCCATGCATTACACATTATTGAAAAATATTCCACTTCTTCAAATTGGGCTAATTCCATTTTAGGGAACTATTCATGCACTTCAGATCCTATATTGGTTCCATCACATGATCATTGTACTCTAGGTTTACAAGGAATGATTAAACATGACATTGGATGGTGGGTTGGTTTGGCAGAGGGTGCAAATGATCCATATGACAGAACCGTCCATATTGATTCTCAACATGAGAGATTTGTTGCCAAGGGTTACAATGCAAGGCATCTAGTTGTAGGAGCTCTAGGCATTCCTTTGTTTTAAATTTTCATAACAAAAGACAGTGATCAGAAATACAAGGAGCATGTGGTCTACTTCATGTCTACTTGCAACGAAATGGACAATCTACAAATGCTTCCTTTTTAGTATCACCTAAAGCTACTAAAGACTCAGATACTGACACAGAAAAATTATGATGTAGATGTGGGAGATTAGGGATTGAGACGGGTTCTTAAATATTTTAAAGCTGGGATGCCTAGCCTAAAATTCAAGGTGTTGAAAGTTGTGACTCTAGAACAGGAAAACACAGATATAATCTCAGGGGTTTTTGAGCAGTTAATCCAGGATGTCAATAAAGAGAAGGATGATGAAACTTTGAATGACATGACTTGGTAAAGAGAAGGGTTTTCAAATTAGTGAGAGTGGTTTGGGAAACCATTTATTTTTCAATTATATAGAATTGAGACAGATTCTAAGAGATTTTAGTTTGAATGGTTTGGTTAACAATTTGTTTCCTAATTATATAAAATTAAGGTTTCAATTTTTTGTAACTGTCAATTACTGATATTTATTTTAACTGTACGTTAATGATATTTATGGAATAATTGTTCCTAATGTAAGAGTTTCAGCTAATAACGATTCTCCATAAATCTACATCACTATTAAAAAAGGGAAAAAGACTAGTTTTTTTACCTTCCGAGTAGCCAAGAAAGACTGATACAAAACACTCATATTTCCAATGCATTCGAAGCTATAATCCACACCTCCTTGTGTCTTCTCTACTATTACCTAACATAAATATAAATTTCTCCTTATCGTGAACCAGAGATAAGTCTGTGAACAATTTATTAAGCAAAAAAGCATTTAACTTACCTCTTGAATGGGCATTTCATGGTCTTTTGGATTAATGCATTTAGTCATGCCCAAGGCTTTCGCTGCATTATAAATGAAGTTAATTGGTGAGTTTCTACTTAATTCCCTTGTCTCAGCTATGATGATATTCAGTTTAGTTGGTTCTACATAATTAGGACTCATAAAATGTATGGTTGTCTGATCTTCATAAGAGAATCCATTTTACCTTTGATGAACTTTCTTGAATTTGTGTCAATACCAATTATCTTGGAGGCACCTCTCATTCTTGCACCTGCTGCGACCTACAGAGTGCCCATGAAAACATCATGAGTACACTTTAGAGAATATCATGAAATCTGAAATCGTTTGTGGAGAATATCACATAAAACTGAACTAGTGTCAGGACGATATTACTGATAGTGAGGCCAACTATACTAAGGCCAAAAATGGCCACAGTTGATCCACTTTGGATGTCAGCTATGTTGAAAACAGCTCCAACACCTGAACAATAAAAAGAGATATTTCTCATTCTAATTGTAAGTTGAATATTGTAGCTCCAATATTGAGGCTTAGATGCATAAAAAAAGTCACATTAAATATACCAATGGCTATTCCACAACCAAACAAGCATGCTTTGTGTAGTGGAGCCTCTAGATTGCTTTTGGCAACGCAAGCATAGTCAACAACTGTGTATTCACTAAATGTAGAAGTGGACATGAAATGGTAAATGGGAAATCCCTTGATTGAGAAATGCGTCTTTCCATCATTTCTCATCAATTTTCCTGTGAGTTCGACTTTGAATTTATCACATAGATAAGTCTTCTTATATTTACGGAACACATAATCTCCACACTCTCCTGTGAACAAGGAAATTACATGGTCTCCAACCTTAATATTGTCACACCTTCTACCACTCTCTCTGCTATCCTGCAATCATAAATTGTATGCTCTTATTTTGTAATTTGTTCGAAAAACATATAATCAAACTCATATTAACTGTAACTAACAAAGGTTTACCCAGTGCCCTCATGTCCAAGTATGCGAGAAAAATTTTGCATGTTTTCATCCTACAGACATACATAAGCCGTTTGAAGTAAAACAGTTATGGCCAACAATGAGTACCAATAACAAGCATAGCAAGCTCCACAACCTTCATGGAAGTTATATAGCATAACAACCTTGAAACCATGTTACTGATTACCCTGCCATTCTAAAATGTAATATCAGTATGATAGAGGGATGTGTGGGTGATTTTGATATGGACTTCCATAGCCTGTGGTGGATCTAATTGAATTTCTTCAATAACCAGTGACTATTTAGCTTCTTATGCTACTGTAGTTGCTTATCAGGTCACAATGCATCTCTTAATGTTTCTAATTCTAAACTGAAACCTCTAGGAATAGAATCTAACTACATAATTTATGCATATGAAAAACTATACCTAGGCAAGTGATAACTTCACCATGAGTACTTTTCTGAGGCAAGAGACAATCTTCACCATTACAGCTTGTATCTAGTTTTTGAATCCACCAGCTTAGATGGCTAACACTTTCTTCAAGCATAAGAGCATTGAAAGTAGAATCCCACAATAAAAATTCATTTCCAGGTCTAGGTGATGCCACGGTGATGCCTAATTTTTACCAAAATAAAAGCCCATGAAAAGCCTCTGAAACCTTCATAAAATGGTCTCTATTAGATACTCTGACAAGGAGGAAGAGATTTGGTGTGACTCTTATTCCTTTTTGAGTGAGAATTTCCATGACATGGTGGCCTATTTAGCTATGTAAGTACATTCGTAGCCAACCTGTAGCAAGACCATAGTGAGACCAAAGAAATACTTACAAACCCTCAAGCTTGTGTACAAATTTGTCATTTCATCCATGAAGTTCTTCATGTTAACACCCATTACATTATCATTGTAATTGGATGCTCTCCCTTAGATTAAGGATACATACATAATTATGCTTGCAAGCCTTGGATGAGGACACATACAATCTTCCATAACCAACCTACACTCCAACTCATGGCCCATCAACTACAATTTTCTAGGCTGCATGTGTCTGTATTTTGTCAGAGAAAAATACCTATATATACATGAGAGGTGAACATACATGTTTTCCCAAAAAGGATTGGACTTGGATTTTCATCCCAATTTGAATACATAAATACACACACATATATACTACCAATCTTAATTAGGCACGTTGATTTCATATTTTCAAGCTAACCCAAATATGGCCTATGGATGTCAATTTCAGATTTCCAAGGTCTATTTTACTGAAGATAATTCATAATAATAATTCCTCATCCAAGCAAGTATAAACATTGAGGAGTTGGCCCATAAGCATATAAATGGTCATATCTAAATTCTACACTCCAAGCCTCCAAAGTAGAACAACAACCTTCAAGATTCTCATTAGATAGGGTATGAGGATTCCATAAGGTAGAGATCAAATATTTCACTATTCCAGCCAATCCACAATACATTGCCATAGCTCTTTTGCCCAGATCTATGCTTAACTCAAGAATGAAGTCCAAGGAAGACTGGTAGAATTCTTGGGTGAGCTTAAGGAGTAATGTAACACTACTGCAATGCTCAAGAGTCGTGGTTGACCCCTAGACCAAACTTACAGGAACATGAGTGCATTGGTTAACATTTTAGATTTCATTTTCAGATGTTCTATGAAGACTAATTATTTAGCCTTCTTATAAAACTCAAGGTTCCACATATGAATCTTGTCATAAAGGTTGGGTCTCTAAACTCAAAGTGGCATCATCAACAACATCTCCCATCAACCAGTACACTCAACCATGACACTAAAATCAATACTATAGAGTCATACACAAGAGGTAGCATTCATTCAGTGACATCATATACTTAGGGTTTGAAATCAATGAATAATGAATGGATTCTAAACCAATCACCATACATACGTTAAAAGTGCTCAGTGAGGCAGAATTGTTTACATTGATACAATTATCTAAAAATAAAATAGATCGCCCCAAAATTGCATTGTTGAAACACTTTCATTAGATCTTTTTATCACATAAACCCTCATTGTTTTTCATAAAGTCCTAAAGATAAATAAAATATTTCATGTAACTAAGAGAGAGACCACTATCACCTAACCCTCTCTCCTTTACACTTTAAGTTGCCTCTCCCCTGCTCAAGGGAGGCTTCCCTGAGATAAAATTGTTGAGATTTCAGGCAATGAGAGGAAAAGTGATATGAAGAGTAAATTCCAACCAAAGGGTTTTCAAAAAATTAAGAAAATAAAATAGGTGGAAGAATCAAAATCTAATTTTTTTCTATTGGGCAGTGAAGTTTGCTACAATACCTTCCCTAGGCAGTGCTAATGATAATGGCTCATGCAAAGAGATCCCATAGAGATCCCAACATAGTCACCAATAGGAGATTGATTAAATGTGATAGCTTCCCTTGAGATAGAGGAGGATGAAGGTGAATCATAAAGAGAGCCCGGTATATTACTATGTGGAAAAATAGACCTAATTAGGGGCAAAATCCTAGACCCAGACGATGGTAGAGCAGGGTGATGCAATTGCTGCTGAAAATGATGATTGTGACTAGAACTGAAGCTTGAACAAACTTCTACGGGAAAATCAAAAGAAACCCATTGTGATGTTCTTCAGCCCAGGGTTCATAATGTTTGTGTTCAACAAAATGGTTACTACTCCCTCTCTCTCTGGGTGAGCATATTTCTCTTGGATGTTGATTGTTGTTGTTTCAACTATTGGGACAATGTTATCTCCTTGGACCTACGGTATGTAAATTCTCTGGCAATTGTGATTTTCTCTTGCTTATCTTTACATTCTTCCTTTGCTGGTGTCTATGAGCAAAACCCAAGTTGGTGTGCCACTACCATCCCAAAAAAAACAATAAAATTAGCATATATAAATCATACATACTAAACTATTTAGTAGCAAGGTAGAGAAACAAATGGAATACATAGAACCATACATGTCAAAACAAAGATGTCCATTGTCACCCAGGTCCCATACTCTTTCAACTTTATATTGACGATTTAGAAGATCTAATTTCAAAGTGATATAGGTGGTTTCCTTCTCTATGGGATTTCCAACTAGGATGTAAGATCACCTCACTTCTCTAGGTAAAATTTTGGTTGAAGTTTCCATCCACAATTTATTAAAGGAATATCTTATACATCGCTCAAGGTAATTGTAGATTACACTATGAATATCTCACCTTTGTAATGAAATTTTCATGGAAGTATGAGAGATTATAGAATAGGAGTTTCATGTGATGAGTTTATACACATCTTAAGTTTCTGGGCATATTTTATTTTCGTGTATCATAGAATAATAGGTTGTCACACTAAAAACTTGTCCTCCTAGCTATAGCAAGAAGGTTCCATAGTTTGAGGGGAACTCTTTTTCTACTGAGCCACATGTCCTAGAATTTATGAAGCATATATGAGAATTGATGGAAAGACATGAAGATTCCATGATAAGGTTATTTATGCTTTCTTTAGGACAAGGGCATGGTGGCTAGCTAAAGCATTCTTGTATCCCAAACAGTGTACATTCTCTCAAATCTCTAGTTGAAATATTCCTCAAGCATTGCCACCCAAGGTTCAGAAATTTGATGGTACATATCAAGAGTTGTTGACAACCCTACAAGAGGAAGGCCTCCTTGGTCCTTTTGAAGGAAATGATAACATTATTGGGGATGAAAGAGGAGCATATATGGAAGAGGGATTATGCTCAAAATTTGAATATGAAAACACTAGATATTTGTAACACAAACAACCTTGTAGTAGCAATGACAGGAAGGAGGGCCATTTTAGCATCTAAAGTGATTTCTTAACACATATATGAGTACCAACATGAAAACTTTGATGGCATTATTACACCACCTTCGAATGATACATGTGTCACTCTTTCTAGTGAGGATTGGCATCAAGTTGGTGATGTTTTTTTTGGTTGCCCCATAGGAAACAGTGTTGCAGATACAGAAGAAGAAAGTAGTAGCAGTTTTGAGATGAATTTGGTGTGGGATTTATGCTCACAAATAAAAACAAGAACACTCCCTTCTCTTATGGCTTATGTACATGATAATCATAATAATGAAAACATAAGCCTGGACACTCATAATGATCCTCTCATCAGTATGGATCAATCATCATACCATATATTTTGGGTTGGGTAGAGGCAAGTCCTATACACTACTTGCATGGACCATTGATGTCTGGTGATCACGAAGAGGAGGGCAAGTTTGATTCTGAGCCACTTCTGAGCCCTTCACAAGCATCTGCCATGAGGTTTTTGAGACTATGTCATGTTATAAAAGTGTTGGAATAACCTCCCTAGACTTGTCATAAGAATTGAGGATAGAATATCCCTCTGAGGACGAGATACTTTTCTCCAAATATGACAGCAATAAGGATTTTGCACCAAACATTGGCATTTCTGATAATGAGTATCAACATTAAACAAGTTATGAAATCCTAAATGATTAATTTGTTGCTCTAGAGGAACACAAGTATTTCTGTTTTGTACACCAATTTCCCCAAGTGTTGAATAATGAAAAGTAGAAATCAATAGAGTCCTCTTATCTCTATAATCAAGACTGCAAACCTTCTTTATTAGTGCAAAGGCGTAAGGACCATATTTGTGAAGAGTCAAAGGAATTATCTAGCGGCATAATAGAAGCCACATCTCTTCACATTGGAGCAAAAAACAAAAAGGTGCCCCCTAGGTCTGAATCTTCCAAATCACTGAATTTATGAACATCTACACAAACTTTGGTATGTGTTGTGGCCACAAACACCACCCTATCAATTATTTTTGTTTTCAAAACCTGTTTCTATTGGAGATAAATAAATGAATCTACTTTCATTTCCAATTTGAATCATTCAAATCTGTCATCAAACAAAAAAGCTATGCTTAAAATATCCATTGTTGTTCTAAGTGGAGAAATCGAAAATGACTCTGTTATGCAGGTTGTTCTAAGTAAAATTGACATATCATATCATGGAATTTTGAAAACTTATTTCGATTGGTGATATAACTTTGAATTAGCTCTCATTTGGATTTTGAATCACTCAAATCGAAACCAAAAAAAAATGAGCTTTGATTAAAACACTGCTGGTTAGTATGGTTGACCACTGCTCTCCCGCAGGTGAAAAATAAATTTTACTATTTTTTTTCGTGGATTTGTTTTACAGAGTAACTACTACTGTTCCCTAAAGGGAACAACATTTTTTCGAGTGTTTTTTTTGTTTTCTCTAGGGAATAGCTATTGTTCCTTAAAGGAAACAACACCTTTTTGGAGTGTTTTTGTTGTTCCCTCCAGGGAACAGCGGTTGTTCCCTCAAGGAAACAACACTTTTTTGAGTTTTTGATGTTCCCTCCAGGGAACAACACTTTTAGAGTTTGTTGTGGCCACAACCACCACCCTATTAAAACCTACTCTGGGGGAAAATTTGAATTGGTCCCTTGAGAAGTTTGATATTTAGTCTCTCCGAATGATAATCGTAGTTGTCAGATGGAATTATGTCCTCAAAGATGAATGGTTCAATTGTTTATTAATTATGGTTGCAATCCATTTTTAATCAGTAGTCCCCAAAAAATCATCGCGCCCTCTTGAGATTTAAAGCCGGAAGGACTCATATAACCCCCAATTGCAGAATTTGTCTCTTTATGAAAGTTTTTATGAAGGTAAGGTTTGTTTTAGGCATTTCTATCATATCTCTCATAATCATAGGTAATGCTAATCATTCATGCAGGCGAGGACCAAGAGAAGAAAAGAAAGGCCGGTGAGCTTAAGCATAAGCATCATGAAGCGCTGCAACGAAAGAGGCAAATCATGAGGTGGTAATAAAATTTGAGAAAGTAACGCAGCCTTTGAATGATAATCATAGGAACATCATGCCTAGTCCACATGATACCTCTACTAGCTGGATTTTCGTTGCCATGTGTCATGGCTTTGGGATAGAATGGGGTAGGATGTCCTAAAATTCTGAGAAGATAAGAAGTAGAACAAATGTTGGTATAAGAGTTCTTATGTCGCTCTGGGGACTCTAGATGACACCTCTGCACCACCGATGTCGATATTGCAAAGACATACTCCGCAAGAAAGGGATATGGAACTGCCATAGTGCATAATGGAGGCATACTCTATGTTAAGTGGAGGTACTCCTGACAGCACAGATCCATCAAGCTGTGGTTCACCTTCAGATACACCTTAAATCATGTCAGATGTTTGATGATGAGCAAAGTGTCTTCATTTGTCATCAGGAAATAATAGGTAATAATGTTCAGTCGATACAGGTGTGAAGAGATGGCTTACAGTCATTCTTCTTTCCATCGACATCCATTCATTTCCTCCAGGAAATAAAATGCTCCAACAAATATGGCCTCAACTTGTCAGCGACTTCATTGACCATTCTATGTTTGTATATTGAAAAGAACAGGAAGGTGGAAAGTCATCGAAGACCGAGGGTGAGTTGTCTTGTTGCATAAGTATTACCTATAGATATGGGTAAGGGACTTTCTTTTAGCAGAAGAGGGGTCAATTTTATTATGCTAATAAAGAAGACTATTTCAGTCAAGAATAAGCCTTTCGCAGTTTCAGTTTTTATGTTAAGAATGAGAGTATTGTCACTGACATGAGGATATATGTTTTGTTTTGTGAACAGTAATGACAGACAGTTTATGACTAGTCTTGGTTATCTGAATATAATTTGTTATCATGGTTAATTCGTGAGAAGACTCCTATTCGAAACCATATTAAACATCAGTTGCAAGTTTGATTTGTAGGAAAAGGAATGTGTATTCCTTTACGAATGGTTAGATTATAATTAAGCTTAAATACAACCTTGTTCATCGATGAACCTAGTAATTGATTCATTGGGACTTGGAATCCATATATGATGTTTAATCTCTTTTAATCAAGTTCCTGCAGGATAGGTTAGAGTAGTTAAGATTAACACAATTAGGTAGAGTCAGTATAGGTAGAGCATGGTGCATATAGGTTAGTTGTTCCTTTGGTTGATTTAATTGAAGTCTTCTTTTGGGAAGCAATCTTTCAACACCCATAATAGTTTACGGGATCCTTTATAACCCATTAGAACTAGCCACCCAAAACAAAAGCAGATCTAATTGGGGTTTGTGACCAGGTTGGTTCCCTTTGTTGGCATAGTGAAAATTCGTAGTGTCAACAATATGTACATTATTGATCAGTGAAATTATTAAGAATGGATTGTTCAAGTTTTTCAAGGCACTTAAGGCCCTCCTATTGGCAACTATATCAATCCTATAAAGGAGTAAAACCCTTTGTCTATAGTTCGAAATTTGTGTATGGTTCTGTGCATAAGCCCTAGAAGGGTAATCTCCAAAAAATCCAGTCCTATGCATTAGTTGAAGGTCTATGTTGGGCATCAGTCCTATTTTGAGACCAATGTCAAAGGTTACCAAATTTTTGAAGTTCAAGCTACATGAAGAAACTTTTGAGAATGTTTTGCAAAGTGAAAATCCAAAGTGAAGAAGCTAAAATTATGAAGTATCAAGTTATCAATTTTTCTTAAAAGAAGTCGAAATTGTTAGCATGTTTGTGAAGGAGCCAAGAGAATTATTTAAGGATGTACCTATATATTATAGAGATTCACGGACTCCTCTGAGTCAACTACTAATACTGGTTGTTGCACTCCACAACCCGACTCCTCTGAATCAACTGCTAATACCGCTTGTTCCACTCCACATGCCAACTCCTCCAAATCAACTGCTAATACTGCTTGTTTAACTCCACAAGCCGACTCCTCACCTCTTCTTTTGTTTGTGTTGGGTGTTCGTAGAACCTGTCAATTTTTAAATCCTTGATCTTGAAGGTTACCATAGTTGGACATAACACATTAATTTTAGGTTATGGACTCCCTCCAGAATGAGAACGAGAGAGTAGCTAGGTGGGTGAAAATAAGCTAGCTTGTTTGTATAAACAAGAAAACATGCTCATAGATTTGAATGAAGGAAGTAGGTCTCACTCAAGCTGGAAAGGCACAAAGGTGGTCAGATAAAACTAAACTTGATGAATCTCACTACCCACTCGGTATGGCAACACATCTCCTTCTGTATCTATTTTTGTAACTGAGTATCCATTTCATTGATCATCCCCACCTCATCTTGATTTTTTGGATTGATCGATGGTGACAAAATCCTACCTAGCCTTCCTTTCTTAGTAGCATCCTTCCATCCAAGCGCTCCTGCCTACTTACCGAGTATCTGTTGTAGGTCTTGCTCATGTGCTCACTACAGTTGGAGAAGCTCGCTACTATGACACAATTTATGTGTTCGTCATAGATAAGTAGGGTAGTTGTACACGGGTTCGAACAAGTAAGAGGCAAGGCAAGGATTTGAGAAGTAGTGCTGTCTCGTTCAAAATCAGAAACGCAGCTCTTCTTAGGGTTCAAAAGTAGAAAGGCTTAGGATTGCAGAGTGGTTGCAGAGTGGTTTCAGAGAGGCTTGACTCCACCTCGACTCCAAAATGAATCATTTCCAACTCTTTCCCTCCACCCGAGTGCATGTATCCCAATATTTTTCCTAGGGTTGCAGAGTGGTTGTAGAGTGGTTCGACTCCACCTCGACTCCAAAATGAATCATTTCCAACTCTTTCCCTATGTCGTTGCGTGTAGCCAAGTGTGAGTCGAGTGCATGTAGCCCGATATGTTTCCTAGGGTTACAGAGTGGTTTCAGATTGGTTCAACTCCACCTTGACTCCAAAATTAATCATTTCCAACTCTTTCCCTCCACCCCTGCGATGTAGCCCGACATTTTTCCCTTCGCCCGTGCATGTAGCCCAATATTTTTCTCTCCACTTGGCCAAAAAATTGTATAAAAAATACCTTAGGATATATATATTGTTGTATGGTATATTAAAACCCTTTAGGCCCTCATTATAACGCCAACATATTGTTTGTTGAATTTTCCATTTTTAATGCCCCCATATGAATGCACGTGATATAATATTAGTTTGTCAGTGACGCCCCCGTGGGATTCGTAAGCATAATGTAGGGCATGTGACGCATTTCAAAGGAATGGTAGGCCATCGTGGAGGGATGAACTACCTCTAATGTTGCAGGTGATGTTACAACCATTCGAGAAATGGGTGATTGACTTTGTGGGTCCAATTCAGCCTCAATGAAAGAAGACGAGTGTGTAGTACATCATCACCGTGACAGAGTACTTGACAAGGTGGGCAAAAGCACAGCCTATGAAGGATTCTACAAGCACAACAACAACAAAGTTTATTTTTGAATGTGCTTAAAATATTTGGCTGTCCAAAGATCTTGATCACCAATCGCAGTACGCACTTTCTTAATGAAACAATCAACGCATTGACACAAGAATTTCAGGTGTATCATCAAAAATATACGCCTTATCATCCGTAGGCCAATGGGATGGTGGAATCATTCAATAAGATGTTGGACAGAACACTAACGAAGGTCTGCAAAGCTCAAAAAAATGACTAGGATATGCGCATACCCACGGTGCTATGGGCCTACACCTTTCAGACTCGTGTATGACGTAGAAGTTGTGATGTCGATGGAATACATTGTACCTAGTATGGGCATAGCGACACTCACATGAATGGCGAACTACGAAGCCCTGGAAGAGAGGCTCATGTAGCTAGCAGAGCTTGAGGAGGATCGATTTCTAGCTAGATTTCATCAACAAGTTCAAAAGGAGCACGAAAAGGCATGGCATGATTGGCACATCAAACTGCACACCTTCAAGGTAAATGATCTGGTCTTATTGTATGACAGTAAATTTGATAAATTTCTAGGGAAATTTAGGATGCACTGTCTAGGACCATATGTCATCAAGGAAATTATTGATCGTGGAGTAGTTCAATTGGTTAAATTAAATGGAGAACCCTTCCCAGGGAAGGTGAATGGTAGCCAATTGAAGCCATACACCAGTGATCTAGTTAGGTGACTATATGAGGGAAGCACAGTCTTAGCACTCTAGGCAGCTAAAAGAAGGCACGGGACTATAAACAACACTACCCAAGTTGGAGAGCTGCGCGAGGAGAGAACTGCACAGAAAGAGGGAATGTCACATAGTCCACAACAACGCAGAGAGTGTTGAGGGAATAAGTCACCTAGGGCTTTGCGTCAGAACCCTAGAAGAGTAGGAGTAATCTATAGCAAGAAACAAGCATTCAACTAAGGCAACATGCTTAAACAAACTAACTATGCGAGGATGAACATACTTGGATGTCCTTCATTTGGGTAGTTCCAGCCAAGGTTCAAACCCTATGCAACTCCTGATGATCTTTGAACCTGCAAATCAGCCAATTCGAATACACATACCAGCATATAGATAAAGCATTTTAGTGAAATCAACTTTATATCATATAAGTAGATGGTTAGTTATACATTGAAATAGTAATTCATATATAAACCATAACAATAACATCAGATGCATAAACAAAGTTGATATCAGGAACAAGACAACATTTCTTTTTATTGTAGAAAACTATAATGAAAAACATGGAAAGAGTTCACCTAAGTCTTCCTCTTCTGGCTCCAAGCAAAACCGTCCTCTAGGTCTATCCAGTCCCAATCTTCAACAACCTCCTTCCATAACCAATACCATGATATCTCCAGGCATATGAGAGAACATCAAAACTCAAGGAAACAAGGGTTTCATGAACTTAGGGAAGTGCTTGAAGCACAGGGATTCTTCAGACTCGATCAGGGGATAATCTCAGTATAGTAATCTCAGTATAGTAATTCTATCATTTCTCTCCTCCTTAACACCTTCCCATTGAAGTCTTTTCATAATTCTCCCAAATTAGTTTTTTAGTTGTGAAATAGTTGGGAACAGTTGAGCCATAGGCACTAATAGGTAATCAACAGGTAAAACCCGTGATCTCCACCCATAGTTAAGGAAATTTAATTTTTTTAAGTGTTTTAACACATATACGTGAGTTGGGTATAGACTAACCCACGTGTACACGCATTTAACACAGGGCAAAGTAGCGTACAGGGACTAAAACATTGTTTTTAAAATATTTGGACCAAGTCTAGAAGGAGGGGTTGCCCTAGGCCATAAATCAAGCATCACAAATACAAAGGATGATATTTGGAGCTATAATAGATGCCCCTTAATATATGAGGTCCGAAGGGGTACATGATGGCTGAAACGTATTAAGTATATGGAAAGGAAACCTGCCAAGCCAGCAAAAGAAAATCAGAAAGAAGCAACTGTCTAAGGCGGGCATACCCATGCTCAGAGAAAGTAAAGCATGTCCGCATATCAAGTACAAGTAGATCCACTATTTATACAAGTATAAGGAACTGAAAATACATAACATATCATTTAATCATGATTGAACAAGTACATGTCTGAATATCACATATAAGAAGATGATCAATGAAGCTGAAAGATGAAGTTGATCACTGATGTCAAAAACTAATCCCAGTATTACCAAATGAACATGATGGAATAAGATGATACTACATCTCAACTCAGATGCCAGCATATAGGATGTCACTGTGAAGGACTGCAACATATAATGTGGACTGGTGTCAACTAGCAGCAACAAGAGCAACTAACAAGTGAACCAAAGAATGCAGATGCAACCCAAGGTCTTCACCGACCGCTGTGGTACATTTCTACATAATGGGAATAAATGATCTGAAGTTGACCATGCGATAAATCGTTTGATTACTAGTCATTGATGTATACCGTTAACAAATGCGAGACTACTCACCGATAATGATTATGAGAGTCAAGGTACCCAGTACAATCTAACAAGTACGAATAGATGAGTTGAAGTTGAACACCTAGAAGAATCTATCAATCAGGAGACAATGATGGTTTCCCAGCATCGATAGTGAAGGATCTGCCACTAATGACTACAAACCCCAAGGTACTGCCAAATGGAATCTAGACCTTTGCCTAGAGAAATGAGTCATAGTTGATAGGGAAAGATCCACTTGAAGGAAGGCATTAAGGCATCCTTCATCAATCTAATGCAAGTGTAACCCGTAGGCCAATAATGTGGAAGGAATAGAACAAAAAAAGATGTAGTAACCTGACCGAAGCACGTTT
Source organism: Pinus taeda (assembly GCA_000404065.3). Classification (NCBI taxonomy): domain Eukaryota; kingdom Viridiplantae; phylum Streptophyta; class Pinopsida; order Pinales; family Pinaceae; genus Pinus; species Pinus taeda. The sequence goes on from APFE031434698.1 coordinate 30,395, forward strand.
CCATCGTACACAAGATGTAGCTAGCGCACGATAGAAACCCTTTGAACCAACCAATAATGAAAGCTGACACAAAGGCGAGGAATCCACCAATAGGGTCAAATGGAAACCAAGGCACTGTATGAATCCCAATGTGCGGTAATGAAAGTTGATGTTGAACACAAGGGAAACCACTCAGTCAAAGACCCATGATACTGATCGATGTTAAGCACAAGGTGACCTATCAATAATGAAAATAGGGCCAAGGTGTGGCTCTAGGCCTGTCCTCGGAGCAATATGTCGTCATCGATAAGGACAATACCTGCCAGCAAGAAGTCAATGGAGACCTTCTCAAACGGGCACGAGTAAAGGACCAATATAACTGATGTGATGATAGACAAGACACTGACAAACAGGGATGGCTGACTGGAAAATAGGTCAAGAGACATCGTAGAGAGGCTGACTTGAGCTCACTTCCCTTGAACAAAAACACGACTCAATGATGACCATGTGGTAGCATATGATAACTCTGTATAAGTTTGTCATGCAGGAGGCACGAGTGAACTCTCCATATGATTCGAAGAGATAACCAATTGGAGGAGAACTGACTCAATAACAACATTAAGGCTTACCTAAGTCAAACTAAATCATGCCCAAATGGAGGAGAGACTTTCTTTTAAGTGCTTTGTTCAAGGGTGACACGACTGACTCTAGCTATCAACAATATATGGAAATGTTGTCTCGTTCCTGCTCTTTTTGGAATATGTAATTTTTTTGTCTTTTTTTTTAAGCTGGAAAAACAATAAAAGAATGTTATAGTACAGTGGAAAGAATGAGTGTCAGTGAAACAGATGATCTAGTTCCTAGGATGGGAACATTCCTATGCTCAATGTAGGGAGGCGAAGCTAGTCAAGGACACTCAAAGGGATGTTCCTTCCACGGGTCTGAGGGTGTGTCAAGTTACAAAAGCTAAGGGATTGCAAGTTTGATTTTTGCAAAAGACATCGTCAAAAAGTGGCTTAAACATGACTCCAGGTGAAGCTGGCTCAAGGCCAAAAGGTGCAAATGGTCAAAATGCAATGCAGTAGTACAAATCAACACAAAGGAGCCTCTAGGATATAAGGCCAGAACAAAGCAAAGAAGCAAAGAGAAATGAGTCTTCGACGTGCAACTCATGGCGAGACTAAACAGGACTCCCGAGCCTAGTCAATGAAACAGCATGGGCAACGAGTGTCAGTGAGGTGCTAACTATGATGCCCATGTAAAGGATGGCTCTACCATCGTGTCATGATTTAAAAATCGGTGAGTGAACATGGCTTACTAACCATAACACGATGGGATCGACCGTATGGCAAGTGTATCGATAAATGGAGGCTAGTATGCAAAATGAAATGGAAAAATGGTTTCCCTAACCTATATGCCAGTGAATAAATGATACCTGCCATGACGGGTCAGCAATCATGGAACCAATGTGAAATTTCCAAAAAAGTGTCCAAAATGTCTTGAAAAAACAACCTATTCCTGACAATCCAAGCTCACAAGTTAAAAGATTCATGAGATGAAAAAAATCAAGTTTTGAAAAAAAATTGACATTTTCAAAGCTTATAAAATGACTTTTTGACTCACCATTTGTACCATTTGTGTTGAGAGCAAAAGCTATGGAGAAAAAAAGAGCCAACTTGCCCCCAAAGAATTGGACCATTCAAATTGTATAAAAATCATCAGGTAACCCCCAATCTTAGCTTGCATTACTTTATGATTGTTTTTAGAAATTTTTATTGAGATTTCACCGTAGGAATTTATGTTAAAAATTTCAATGTGGCATATACGTGGGTTGGATATTATAAACCCACGTGCACGTAGGCCCTACATGCAATTGTGTATGAAAGGGACCTGCGTATACGCGGTTTGAAATTTAAACACAAAAAACTAACGGTTGGAAATCAATTTTCTTTCAGGATGACAATCACCTGGATAGAGAGGGAGCATACTGCCATTAATATTGAAGTTATGAATGATCAACATGCCTTAGATGCATTGAGGGGATGCAGTTTATTAAAATTTTTCAAAATGCGAAATATGAAGGCCAGCACCTGCTTGCTTGAAATGTTAATACACTATTGGAGTATTGAAGGTGATGCTTTTATGATTGATCAAATGCCTTTGAGGATAGAGGTAGAAGATATTTACTTTATCACTGGTCTCTTCCGGAGAGGAGAAGTTGTACATTCAACTGGCCGAACAAGAGGTAGTCTTTCAGTGGAAGACTATGTGCATATATACTGTCTGGGGCATCCTGAGAAAATTGGAATCCAAATTCCAATAAAACATGTAGAGAGTTTGTCCCTGAGGATCTTACTTTTCACGATAGCCAAGATAAATAGATCAGCCTCATTGCACCAAGTGTCACAACTATCCATGAGCTTGGCCATGGAGTGTCTCACTATAGCTTTTGATTGGTGTACACCTCTTCTAACCAACATGAAGAGCCAGTTTTCCTCCATTCAGAAAGGACAGACCAAAAAATTTCGATATAGGACCATTTTGTGCTCCTTCTTCTTCAAGAAGGTTCTAGGGCTACGTCCCAGAGTATCAGTTTCTATCAATAGCCCCCGAGATCCTCGGATGGGCAGGTGGGCCGACTTGATGAAATGCCTTGGAGGTGAAGACATGCCAAGGATTTCTTTCGATGATGAGTTCTTCTCCTGGGGTGAACAACAAATCATCGTTGTGGACAACTATCCCTATGTTGGCATGGATTTTAGAGGAGATTTGGACTTGGTGTTGCCACCAAATGCCGCATGGGGAGAGATAGGTAACCATTTTTTAAGTTTTATCAATTTTTAAGATTTTTTTTTTATGTTTTTTAAATATGAAAATGAACTTAAAAATATTTTTGATGAGATTAAAGTACTAACATAATTATCATGTTCTAGATGTGGGTCTGGTACGACCAGATAGATTTCCGTGGCACAAGCATCGTGGAAGAGGTTTCGAAGAGGCGGCTGCAGAGATAGAGAGGTCCTATATGCAGTCCAATGAAACTTGGTGAGATTGACTCACCGGGTACCGATGGAGGCCATAGAATATCTACCTGAGGATATGCAGCTCCGCGTGGTAGGAGTGCCACGCAACTAAGTTCGCCTTTTTCGGCGTGTGGCCAAAGCAACAGTCACCTACTTAGCCGATCATCCTAAGCTGGGTCACTAGATATACTGGACATGATTATGGGAATTTAGTCCCGATTTTGTATATTATTTTTGAAACACTTTATGTACACACGGGCAATTTTTATGATATATATATATATATATATATATAATATATATATAATATATATATATATATATATATATATATATAATATATATATATATATATATATATATAGTTCTAGATTTTTGATGTTTGTTTTTATCTTGATGAATGAATGATATGCCAATCTAATGCTTGATTAGCGATAGAATCCGCTAATCAATTTTTAGATCATGGAATGTGCAAATAAGTAATATGATCTTTGCAACACCCTCACTCTCAAAAATTGACAATATAAATAAGGATCCCAAACTCGATAAATGTAAATGTTAATCAATTGTGACACTACCAACTGTGAGTCAAGATACACTACCAACGAATCAATTCCATAAGAAATAGCTTCGGATAGTAAATTAATGACAGCAGTATATTCGGCAATATTGTTTGACACAGAACCAATACATACTCCCCTTGACACCATCAACTGACCAGATGGATAATAAATCACCCAAGTTGTGGAAGCAAGATTCCCTGTGTGCCGACTAGCACCATCAGCGAATCCAAAATAGACCAAGTCATCCATCAACACCTGCCAAAGCAGATCAAAAATGTGTCGATATCAGAAAAAACTCCCAATAGAATATGTAAAACAATACAAAATATACAAAGAAGCCATTTTCTCGGCCATAACCTAAGCAAAGTACTTGTTGAGGTAGAGCCCATTTCGGGGCTCCTCCAACTTGTTCCCTTCAAAATTGACTAATCCATAAGCCCCTTTTCCTAAAACTCGTTTCACTATGAAGGGACCATACCACATAGACTTGAATTTTCCTGCCCCCAAGGCGTCTTTATCTTAGTCATAGACCAAGACAAGATCGCCTTCAGAAAAGACTCGAGGATGGATAGCTTTATCATACTAGTTTTTAACCCTTTTCTTATGAGCCTCATTGATTATGGCGATATCTCGACAATGCTCATCGAGATGTTCCAAATGGAGGTGCTCTTCGAGACTAGAGGTCTCAGGAAGGAGCTCAACAACTAGCTTAAGGGATGGAATTTCACACTCAACAGGAAAAATAGATTCCAGCCCGTAAACTAACTAAAAGGGTGTAAAATCGGTGGTAGTCTTTACCGAGGTTCGATATGCCCAGAGAGCCAGATACAACATGAGATTCCAATTGGAGCGATTTTTGTCAATTGTCCTTTGCAAGATCGTCTTGAGGGACTTATTCACACCTTTGACTTGCCCATTGGCCTGAGGATAATACAGAGACAAATGCTCCTACCGGAAGCCCAATTTAAGAGCCAATTCGAACATCAGTTGGTTCTGGAAATGATTGCCATGATCAGTGACAATCTCTCTCAGAATACCAAAATGAGAAATAATATGATTGAAGAGGAACAATGTCGTTGTTTCACTATCATTTTTATAAGTGGGCATGGCCTCAGCCCACTTCATAAAGTAGTCTACGACCACTATAATGTACTTGTGATTCACTGCTGAACGCAGATTACAAGTAGTAAAGTCAATACGCCACTTTGTAAAAGGACCAATAGTGATAATAGGGAAAAGAGGAGCTAGATGCGCGTGCATCTTTTGAGTATAGACTTGATAAGGGTGGCAACGTTTGACCGCTTCAATACAATCTTTGAAAAGAGAAGGCTAAAAGTAGCCAGCACGCAAGTTTTTTTGGGTTGTAGCAAGCCCTGAAATATGACCACCACAAGCTCCACTGTGGCAATCATTAAGCACATAATCTACTTCCTTTAAGGTTAAACAATGCCTAAGGATTGAATCAACCCCTCGGCGATATAATGTATCACCAATGATGACATAGTTCTTAGCCAGGTGATGTAATTTTCGACGTCCATCTTTAGAGGAAGTGGGAGGGAACTTAAAAGTTTGGAGATAGATTATGATATCTCCATACCAGGGATCTTGTGAAGAGATGAGGAACAGATGTTTGTTAGGGAAAATTTCCTCATAAATAGTATCTTCTCCACAAGGCAGCTCGGAATTTAATTTCATGAAAACCAATGATTTCTTAGACTTGGCCGACAAGAGCTTGAGATTGAATACTTGTAAAATAACAATCCATCAATTTTATTTTCCCCCAATCACTCGCCTACTAAGGACAAATTGGAAAGGATTGACCGCCACTAAGACAAATGTTTTGCATAGCAGAATATAATGGCGAAGCCACTGGACAGCATGGACAGCTGCCAAGGTTAATTTCTCAACTGGAGAATAGCGTAGTTCAAGGCCTACAAAGCCTCAACTCAAGTAGTAAATCACATGCTCCGTGAGAGCATCATCTTCCTGAACCAAAACCATACCTATGGTTGATTCTATGGCTACAATATATAAAAGGAAATCTCTACCATAATCCGGTGGACTCAAAAGCAGGGTAGATATTAATGCCTGCTTCAAGGCATCAAAAGATCATTGTGCAAAATCATCCCATAAAAATGAAACTCCTTTCCTGAGAAAACGCATAAATCCTTTAGTTATCTCAAGAAATTTGCCTTCTCCTGAAGAATTTGAAGTTGTTGAATGGAAGATGGGGGAGGCAACTGAACTATTGCCTCTACCTTGAAGGGATCAACTCGAATCCCTTCAATTGAAGCAATGAACCCTAACAACCAACCAGATGTAATTGCGAAAACACACTTATTTGCATTCAACCGGATCTTGTAAAATGGACATCTCTCAAAAACCAACTGAAGGTGACTAGGATGATCAATTCTCTTTCAAGAACGAGCAAGTAAATCATCCAAGTATGCTTCGATGACATGCTTGATGTCATCGAAAGCATATGACATGGCCGGCTGAAATGTGGCTCCAACATTTTCAAGACCAAAAGGCATCTTTTGTATGCAAAGGTAACCCAGGGACATATGAAAGCTATCTTATGCTGGTCTTCTGGATGGATAGATATCTGATTATAACCAGAGAATCCATCCATGAAGGAAAAAATATCATTACCTGCACATTCATCAACTATCTGATCAATAAACGGTGTGGGGTAATTATCTTTGGAGCAAGATTTTTTCAAATCCCTAAATTCAATGCACACTCGGATCATTCCTTGTTTTTTATCAACCGACGCTAGATTAGAAACCCAATCTGTTAGAGGAACGGGGTGTATGAAACCTGCCTTAAGTAGCTTTTCTACTTCAACTTTAATAATTTTTGCTTTCATAGGATTGACCAGCCGAAGCTTCTGACGAATCGGCTTAGCGTTTTCATACATCTTGATCTCATGCTGAATGATGGATGGATCAATACCAGGCATTTCTTCATAAGACTAAGCAAATACATCCCGAAACTATTTAAAGAGGTCGATGTAAATTTGAATCTCTTCAGGGGAACACTCAGATCCGATGAGGACATTTTCTATCAAATTAGGGTTCCTAAAGATGTTTATCGATACAGTTTTTGAAATGACTGACATATTACCTTCTGCACAGATGTGTGTTGGAGCCAAAGGGTTTGAAACCGTACAAACATCACTAGTAAGCAGATTGGAGAACCTGGATTTGACTTCTTGCAATGGGGGAAGAAAATATGAACGATGGTGTAAATATTCCCAAGGTCAATCTACACCTGTCATTACTTCTAAGATTGCTTCCTCAGATGGTAAGACCGTATCTAAGCAATCCATAGTAGAAGTAGAGTCAAGGGTCCAAGCTAGGGCCACATCACTATCTAACTCTTCCTCTGAAACAGGAGTAGGATGGTCGTCTGCAGAATTAGCAATAGACTGATATCTAATCTCTGCTACAGACATAGGGAATGTCATTCCACCGACTTGTCCTTTATCTAATGTGGTTGTAGGCAAAGGAAAGGCCCAAGGGTCTAAAAACTAACGAGTCCGTAAGAACTCTTCCCGTGAAGACTCTTTGGAGGATGAAATGACATTGATTCTAGCTATATGAGTGGGAAGATAAAATGTACCCATCAATGAAGAATACATCCCAACTCCTAGATTCTCGATAGGTTGACGGGGGTTATCCACTAATGGAAAATTAGAATCCAAAGTTGCACGAGGATCAACTGGAGAATAATCCAATTGATCAACATTAACAATTTTCCCCTCATGAGGAAAACAAAGGACTCGAAACAGAGTCGAAACTATGACATCCATTTCATAAATCCAATTCCATCCTATGAGGAGATTGTAATCTAGGTTGGCATCAACGATTTCTACTTCTATACTAATGACCTTTCCTCCAACACATATAGGAAAGGTCGGGATAATCCTGTGTGGCCTATGAGAATTCCCGTCAAATGCTGTCAAGGGAGTGGGTGAAGGAACAGCCGAAGGCGATCCAATGGCCTTCCAACATGACATAGACATTACGCATGTAGAAGTTCCCTCACCTATAACTGTTCGAAAAATATTAGCTTTCCAATAAGTAGACTTTTTTTGAAAAGTCGTATGATGAGGAAGTCTCTTTTTGACATTGAGCATGTCAAAAGTGAGCACTAAAGAATTGTTTGGATCAACTGCCCTGATCGCTGAAAGCAAAGCACTTCATTGAGTTGGACACGACTGGAGTACCTCTAAAGCAAACATAGTGCATGGACTTTGAGCTAAATATTCCACAATGGAGTAGTTCTAGGCTTCCCTAGCATTAAGGTCGATAGTTGCACATTTGGCAGAACCTTTCAGTATCCGAGGTATAGACTCGGCAAAGGGTCGCTCAATATGAAGTGGATCCATAGTTCTGGGAACAGATTTATCCTTGGATGTTTCAGCTTCACCATAACCACGTGACCATGTAGCCACATTGATATGAGAACCCATCATGAAAACATTTGAGGAATTGTCCCCCTCCTAGTTTCCCCCTGCATAAGTACTAGGGTTTGAATTCGCACCAGCAAGCAACTATTGCCCTTGGGGAAAAGGGTTAGTTAAAATACCTTGGGAGCTAGAAGACCCTTGCTGCACTAACAATCGCTGAGCATCTTGAATTTTTGGGCAGAGATGAGTCAAACGGTCTCCACTGCATAACTTGCAAGGAAACTTAACTTTCTTCTTAGACTCTTTTCAACCTTCACCAGCATTATTGTCAAGTTTGTTCACATTACTCTTCCCATCCTGATTCTTCTTTTTACCTCATCCCTTCTTCTTCCCATCAGAATTTTGATTTCCTTTGGGGTTAGAAGCTTGAATGGCGTTTACGGAAGAAGGTTGAGAAGGTGTAGGAGTAGACAATGCAGCCTGATTGGAAGAAGAAGTTTGGCTCAGAAGGTTCACTGCATTCACATCAATCGATCCAACAATACCATCAACATGCGGGCCTGGCTTCGGTTTGGCTATATCAACTGTGGATCTAGGAGCATCAGGCAAGATCTTCTGAAGAGTCCTAGACTAAGAATATATTAGTTCTAACTGTTGGGTGTGAAAGATAGCCTGCTCTTCGGAATAAACTCCGGACATAGAAACATCCTTGGAGATCTCGGGTTGTAATGATTTTAAAAACCATTCGAGATGGAATTCAAGCGGAATTTTAGCTTTAATGAGCCTCTTTCTCTGTCTCCATTCCTGGATATGATCTGAAATGTGAGTAGTCGTGTCTTGATGGAAATTGGCTAGAAGTTCAATTCTGGCTTCGTAACGGACAGTCAAGTAAAAATGGTTTAAGAAAATGCTAGCCAAATCGGCGAAAGACGTAAAGGTGTCCCCTGGCAACTCTATATACCACTTAGCCACATTCCCAGTTAAGTTGCGCTGAAATAGTCTCAACCTAATCAAATCATCGATTAGGGAGTTAGATGAGCACCATAGATGGAACGTGGTTACATGGTCACTCAGGTCTTCACCACTCTTCCCTTCGAATTTTTGAATATTTGATGGAAATTTGGTTGGGATCGGAGGCCAAGTCGAATTGTATCTGATTGGAACGTTCGTCAACTTAGTCAAGTTTAGTAGATTAAGCATGGCCAGAAAAGGAAGTCTTGGAGGACCTTGGGGATTCCACCCTAATTGGGAGGGATTCCCAAAAGTCTGAAAAGAATGACCTAGATTTTGAAAGGCACCAGGTTGCCCAAAGTAATGAGTAGAAACTACTGAACCAAAAGGTGAACCTTGTGGTCCAACAAAACTTGAAGTTTGACCAACTCCAGCCGAAAAACCTCCGTAACTGACAAAGTTTCCCCCTAACGAATTATTGTAAGGAGCTGACAGCCCCTAGTAAGCATTCCAAGCATTAGCTAAGTGTGGAAAAATTCGAAATGAATTAACTAAGGAATACGGCACATTCCCTTGTTGGTTGTAAAACTAATTCCCAGTTCCTATCCCACTAACTGCAGGGTTTGTCCAACTCTGAAAAGAATTAGTACCTTGACCTCTAAAAGGAAAAGGCATAGAGCCTACTATCGGGTTGGAATGTGGTATATGACCACTTCCAAAGGGGAAACCTTGAAAAGAATTTGATCCACTCATCATGGACATGGAGGCAATTAATGGTACACTTAATGGAACTGAAGGAATACATTGAGAGGGCATTTCAAAAGGGAAGAATCCAAAATTGGATGCATTAGCTTGGTAACTTCCACTCATCGACAGAATAGAAGTAGACTAAACAAGGATGTGCTAGTAGTAGACCCAAATAAAGATGTAGAAGGGATGGAAATAGTTCCTCCCCCTTGTACTGATATAGGAGTCTGCATACTCGCAGCACTCGTGGTGGATGCCATGCTTCCAGCGGTGGTCATCTAAGGGATGTATGTGTGTGGACTTGGGCTTGAAGGCCTATGTGTCGGAGTTCCGATGTGTAACAATATGTCTAGATGATCTGAAGGGAGAGGAGAAATCAGAGCCACAATTAACTCTGTGAGCTCTTCTACCTCAATATTATCTTCTGACTAGAAGAGTACTCGAGAAAGAACTGGTGTGTTCCTCTCTAACTCTATGGTAGTACTAGGTCTACCTTGTACACTAATGCCCCCAAGCAGAGGATCAATCTCCGATGCACCCGCTGCCACTGGCAGAAAACCACTGGCAAAATTTCTCCTACGCCTTCTAGGAGAAGGCTCTGGACTCATAGGTGAAAGCCCACAAAGTCTACGAGACCGTATAAGTGATCGGTCAACCACTTTGAATTATTTTAATAAGATCTCCTTAGAGACTCAAGAAAATTGAAAGTTAGGCCTACTAGGATCACAAAACACACACTAAAAAATATCCTTAAAGAATTCAATAGTCAAACAACTTCCAAGTATTTTCACTCCGGGTGATTAGAACCGGACACCAAAATATAAGAAAGTGAATAAAAAGGGCCTTCCGAAAATAGATTGGGGTAATTACACCCCAGGTCTACTAGTGAAGGTATAGAGGTAATTACGCTGACCTCCAGACAATAGCCTTCGCCAGTGCAAGCCCCCAAGCTTCGCAAGGGTGCCCTCCAAAAGTACCATTGAACGTGATGCAAAGCCAACCTCAGGTGCCATGGGATTCCCCTCCGCAACCACCTGTGAGATCCCTAAAATTGGCAACTAAAGGCACCAACTCGTATCGGAAGTTGGGTGAAACAGTCGTGAGGTGAGATCCAACAAGTAAGAGAGGGGGTACCTCTCATCCTTATCTTCACAAACCCTCGTGCTTAACTGCCAGTCATGGACCTTTCCTAGTCTCCCTAACGCTATTGGATTTCACTCTTTATTCAAACTTCTATGTTTCATAATTTATAGTGGCCTTGGAGATTTTACTCTCCTCTCGCCTAATCCAAGGCCCTAAATAAACCTAAAACTTGTTGGTGTATACTGATTGACAATATAAAATGTTCTAGTTTATTTTATTAAGCGCTTAATTTTAAGTGGCTATTCTTTTTAATTCAAAGGGACAATACGAAAATAAAATTGATGGTGTTCCTATGACGCAAAAGCAATTAATGAAAAACTAACTTATACGCAATGCACTTGTTTGTTCTTTGATGAAAATCAACTTCTATTTGGGTTCTAAGAAACTTTTATAAAGCAAAAGCTTTTTTCCTTTTCTTTTCTTATAGCAAACTTCACATTCACAAAAACTAAAAAACTATTCATGCTTTAATAACGCAAAACTACCCTAATGCAAAGTGTACATGATAATGCAAAATTCTAGATTACTCTAAAAAAGAAATGAAAGCGATTTGTTTAGAAGCCAACTTAAGTGTTTGAAAGGAATAAGAATTTTGAACACAAAATATTTTCCAAAACAAGAAGGACTAATCAAAAAGATCACAAATCACTCTTGAAAACCAAAAGAAACCAAACTCAAATTCGGCAAAGAAAGCAAAAACAATATTTTTGAAGGACTTTTATTTTTAAAGAAACAAAAAAAAACAGCTTTTCAAAAGCGCTCAAAATTCCTCCAAAGACTCAAAGACCAAAAGCAAATCACAAGGAAATTTTGCAAGTTATCAATTCAACACGAATGAAAACTTGAACAAAATAAGTGTTTCGACTTGCACTAAATGATCTAAAATCAGCAAAAAGAGCTTTGAGACAACTGATCAAGAAATCAGGAAAGACACACTTTCAAATTCATCAACAAGAAACTTTCGAAAAGAAAGAAAAAGTGAATGGCCACAAAATTGACGGGAAGAAAAGCAAGCAAACCATAAAAATGAAGTTTGACACTAAGATTGCAAACAATCATCTATTCCGGAAGACTAGAACAATAAAGAACCTCTATAAGAAGCCTTGTGTGTTCAAACACAAATCATAAAAATCAGTGTAAAGAAAACCGAGGCCAAAAACTTTTCAAAGTAGTAGAGAAGTTGAAACAGTAAGCTCACTAAAAAATTAAATTCTGAAAACAAAAATTGACCACTAAGAAACCACACAGACTAAGAAACAAATCTTTCCAGAAAGAAAGATTTGAAAAAATCATGCAAAAAACTGTATACACGACTATCTCTACACAGATGCATGTACACGTACTTCTACCAAAAGAAACTCACTTAGAAACAAGCGTGTGTACGCTTCTGTAAACAAACAAAGGTGCGTATATGAAGTTTTACAAGAAAAATAAAAAATGAGGCCTCATGAAAAAGATCAAACTTTAAGTCTGAGTTCCTGCAGGAGCAGGCAGTATAGTGACAACAAGCAAACTAAGAATTGAACCCTGATTAGCACTAAATAACCCAAACTAGGAATAACAAGATTGTTATCCCCAGTGGAGTCACCAATTTTGTTGAGGAATAAGTCCCTTAGGGCTTTGGGTCAGAACCCTAGCAAAGCAGGAGTAACCTATAGCAAGAAACAAGCATTCAACTCAGGCAACATGCTTAAACAAACTAATTATGTGAGGATGAACATACCTAGATGTCCTTCGTTTGGGTAGTTCCAGCCAGGGTTCAAACCGTATGCAACTCCTAATGATCTTCAAACTTGCAAATCAGCCAATTCGAATACACATAGTAGCATATAGATAAAGCATTGTAGTGAAATCAAATTTATATCATATAAGTAGATGGTTAGTTATACATTGAAATAGTCATTCATATATAAACCATAACAATAATATCAGATGCATAAACAAAGTTGATATTAGGAACAAGACAACATTTCGTTTTATTGTAGAAAACTACAATAAAAAAAATGGAAAAAGTTCACTTGAGTCTTCCTCTTCCGGCTCCAAGCAGAATTGTCCTCCAGGCCCGTCCAGTCCCAGTCTTCAACAGCCTCCTTCCATAACCAATACCATGATATCTCCAAGCATATGAGAGAACATCAAAACTCAAGGAAACATGTTATTCTCTTAACCTGCAAATGATACCCAAATACAGAATATGCGAAGAAAAGAGACCCAAAACACAGAATATGCGAAGAAAAGATACCCAAAACACAAAATAGCAATGATTTTATTATTCAGAGAGTAATGTTCACTTGCCTCTTCGAGGGGGCAACCTCGAATAGAGCAGAGCTCGATTACAAAATAAGACACGAT
>APFE031434698.1:57743-135649 GCA_000404065.3 Pinus taeda
GGCAACCTCCACTAGAGCAGAGCTCGATTACAAAATAAGACATGATGCTCCTCGCAGGGAGTTTCTATCCTTTATATATGACTCCTACGTGCAATACCACGGGCAAATACCGCGTATTACTAATACCATCTATCTAATACTACGGCCCATTTGCAACTAACTGTGGTTCCGTTATTAATTGCGGATTAACCAGTTACAATTATTAATATGGGCTTTATTGACTCTTGACTATGACGTGGTCCCATTACATAGATAAGGGGGTTAGGGTGGGACCCTAACAAAACAAGGGTTTCCTGAACATGGGGAAGTGCTTGAAGCACTGGGATTATTCAGACTTTATCAGGGGATAATCTCAGTATAGTAATTCTATCATTTCTCTCCTCCTTAAGGCCTTCCCATTGAATTCTTTTTATACTTCTTCTAAATTATTTTTTTAGTTGGCAAACAGTTGGGAACAGTTGGGCCACGGGCACTAATAGGTAATCAATAAGTAAAACCCATGATCTCCACCCATAGTTAAGGAAATTTAATTTTTTTAAGTGTTGTAAAACATATACGTAGGTTGGGTATAGACTGACCTGTGTGTACACGCTTTTAACGCATGGAAAAGTAGCGTACAGGGAATAAAACACTATTTTTAAAATATTTGGACCAAGTCTGGAAGGAGGGGTTGCCCTAGGCCATCAACCAAGCATAACAAATACAAAGGGTGATATTTGGAGCTATAATAGAGAGTTGCGCTACCAAGGGAGAAACCGCGTAGAGCAGCCGGGAAGTGACCGTTAAAGTCACTATTCATGATTTGACAATGAACAAATGGCCAAATGGAGTGGGGGGGGGAGGCATTTAAGTCGGGAATATGGGCAAGATCTTTGAAAATATGCTACGAATCTAGCATTAATGAAACGATTTTGGGGGGAACAGTCGAATTTGAATTCAAAATGGCTGATAAATTACACGTGGTCGCCCAACAGAAAACTCTTTGCATATTGAGATATTGTGTGTTGTGTTGTGTGCTTTGCATGAACTGCACATTTCTCGACGAGCTACTTGATTGCCTAGTGTTTGATCGATTTCCAAAACTGACTACAAAATCATCCGTGGCATTATTCTATGAGCAGCAGACATCGATGTTGAAGCAATGACAGTTGAGGGAGCTGTTCCATAGGTCGCTATGGTAGCAAAAGGAGTTGCCCCAGAAGTTGTGCCTACAGAGATACCAGCTGAAGTATCAAAATCTCCAAGGTCTCCTAGACCAAGGGCTACCCCGACCAAGGAGGGTCCCAAGAACAAGAAGGGAAAGTAGGTCGCGACACCGTAGCCAGTGCCACATCCCCCAGGAAACACCCACATAAGGATAAGCCCACCGCACAGGAAAAGGGCAAGACGATTAACCTAGAGCCAAAAGAAGAAGAGATTGAGGATATCCCAATGGATGATGAGGATGTTGGGGTGGAATCAGAGGATGTTAAAATTGAGGGGTCTGACCCCATCACTAAGCTGCCTGAGTACATTCCTCTGCATAGGGGCAAGAACAAAGTGCCCAAAGACATTGATGAGAGTAAGGTCACCCTGCACACACCCCTCTTACCAGACCAAATTATGTTCGAACGACCCTGCTTGGGGCGTGTCCCCACTTTGAAATTAGAATATTTGGATTTAGCAGACACAAAGTAATTCCCTAATTTAGAAATAGACTAACTTATGCATCAAGTGTTCCAAAAAAGTAATGGAGTAACCATGTTGGAGATGAGGAAGTGGCTGAAAGGCATGGATAAGGCAGGACTGCTCAACCTACTATGGGTGATGCAGTACAACTGCACGCCCATCACAATGGTGGTAATCAATCAAATGTTGTGCTTGGTACATAATGGGTGTATGTGGCTACAGGTATCGATACCCATCACTGATATGTTGATCCATAGGATCACGAGGCTGTCGTACATAGGGGAAAATCTAGTCATGGCATTTGGCAGAAAGGCTGGCGAGCATGCCCTCACAGAGGTCATGAAGGAAACGTTCAAGTTAGTAAAGAAGTCATGAGGCTATGCCATTACGAGTATCGTTGACCCCACAATTAAAGTGGAAGCAACTCTTGGTAGCGAAGGTCATGCGGAAGTGTCGCACAGATGAAGTGTTGGCACCAATTATATATTTGGCTACCCAATGCGCGAAGGGAGTTCAATTTAATTGGGTGTGCTACCTCTGTGGTGAGTTCCTCGTGAACTGCCATGAGGCGTAGGATCTCAGCAAGCCATTTCGCTATGCATGGCTCTTGATGTCCATAGTGCTATTAGCATGGGAGCTACCCAAAGACAGTCAGTTTCCTTCTGTCACGTCGGACCTACCAAAGGCAGTGAAGTACGCTTCATTATGGGCGACTAAGGATCCTCAGCGGATAAAGGACAACAAGATCTTTTGGATCTTGATGGAAATGAACGTGCATATGGCCACCAACCACAAGCCGCAGATGTCGCCTACCAATTTTGACAGATTGCAAGAGTACATGGAATTCAAGGCTGACTTCCACCATGTCTCAATACGGGCATGTAGAAGTGGCACAACTTGCCTTATTTGGCAACAGATGACGTGAACGACACGGTCCTTGACTGTTGGCTAGTAGAGTGGCACATTGCCTCAAACTTCATTGCGGTATCGAGCAAGTCCACTGCACAACGCAAGAAGGAAGAGGCCAAGCTGAAGATGGAAGAGTTGGTCGTGAAAAGGAAAAAGGAGGCCAACGACAAGGCTAAGGCAGAGTGCGTTGCCACGCAGAAGTCAAGTGGGCAGGGAAGAGAAGAGGAGTGTGGCTTTGATGGTGTCAGAAGTCACCTTCACCAGAAATAGAGGAAGAAGAGGATGAATAGACGGAGCAAGGAGGAGCAAACTTGGAGACAACTCCATTATATATCAGGCACACCAGAGGACTAGAAAAGGTAGGGTCGTGGAAGAAGTCAAAGGTTAGCAAGACTTATCTGGATCTGATAACCCTAATAGAGGGGGATCTAAATGATATAGGGGATGCAGTGCAGGAAGCCACCGCGGAACTACTGCAACAGTCCGAGCAGCAGCAGCAACAGGAATTGGGAGTTATTCAGATGGGTCTGCGTGAGCTGTAGATCCATGCATCACAGATTCATTCCAGCACGACATCCCACCAGTCTGGCCCTTGGTACCTCAAAAGCCACAAGGATGCTGCATGCAAGGGACCCCCTAGCCCTAGTGCTACCAGATGGAGCATTGATGATAAATATTGAAGCTGACAGGCCCGCTTTCAGCGCCCTCAAGGGAGTGGAACTTAACTTTTCATCTCTTCCTAGCGAAGTGCTTCACCTTCTGCAGGATGGTGTGATTCCTAAACTTTGGGCCCACGAATAGTGCGCTTTGCAGGTGATCAGTGAGAAAAAGGTCAAAAATGCTCAGATGAGTGTGCAAAGAGACTCTGTTGTTAACATTGTGGCAGACCTAACTCACAAGAATTAGCGTATAATCAAGGTTGTGGATGAGGCATGCAGAATAGTCCCAGAGTTAGCCATTCCTGAGGCTGAGCCAATGGATGTGCGGGCTCAAAAACTTGCTACGGGAGTTTGCAACGCACGCACAGAGTTGGCAAAGGCTCAATTGGAGCTAACCTCAAAACTGCAGAATTACAGTTGAATGCCCAACCTTCAACTCCACCGAAAGTTAGGGAGCAGCGCACGATTCTCATGACAGATGCGATGGTAGTAGTAGCGAGTGTAGTGATAGACTGCACGATGCTTTTTGAGCACTTGCTTGAGGTACTCACTAGCCTACAACAAGACCCCAATGTGCATAGGCTGGAGAGAGAAGCGTCGGAACTACAACAGCACTACGACAAGGTTAAAGCGATAGCACGTACTGTCACCATCACGCAGAGACTCGCAAAGCTATAGGAGGCCAAGGAATTGAAAGAACAAGTAGATGCAGCTTAGCACAAGGAATTTGTACTGAAGGCTCGCTTGAAGCCTTGGTTGGATGAGACCTACATGATCAAGACCACCATTGAAGGCAAGCTAGCTAGCCTATAGCAGACTCAGCAGAAGCTACAGACTGATAGTACAGGACCAGCGACAGAGCAGTTGGTCGAGGAGATGAAGCAGGTGGTAACATAGTGCGTCACCGAGGTTGTAGTTGTCCAATTCGAGATGGGAGGTCTTCACGATAAGATCTTCATGCCAAACGAGTGACTCGAGGGTGAGTCACCATGTTTGTGTTGGGGGCCTGTTGGGAACGGGTCCCCAGGGGGTCAATTTTGGGGTTAAAAACCCAAGTTTTGGGGCAGAAGGCCCAAAGTTTGTCTCCACATTTTTTGTTCATAGAGCACAAATATATCTAAAGAAAAATGGTTTCCACCCTTAGTCTATATAGGTTGTGTCGGTTTTGGAGATCCACCCATGATCTGCGGACCATGGGATTGTATAAAAAGGGAAGTCTTAGAAGAGTCTAAGGCAAGTTTTTGGAGTTCGTTAGTCATGTTTCATTGATGTAGTAGGTTTGTGAGAGCTAAGAGTGAGAGTCTTTGTATAGGAAGAGGCTTTATAGCTGAGTGCGCAGTAGACTAGGGTAGAAGTCCGTAACTGAGTGCATGGACCCTTGAAGTTGTGTGCACAGGGTAGTTAGAGTCTGTATTGCAAATCTGAATCATCAATAAAGACAAGTGTTCTAAACTTACTATGTACTTTCCATCTATGTAATCCTTATTTTAATTATGTTATAAATGTTGCGATTATGCTATGTTGAATGCTACATTTAAGGTATAATGTTAAGTTGATGTGCAAAAATATTTGTTTCCATCTATTACATGAACACAAGTAATAATATATGTTTACATGAGGATAATCTTAATTTCATGGTAAATTTGGTTAATACTTAAGATAATTTGGGGAAAAAGAGAGTAACCTAGTTACAGAGGCACGTAAGTTCCTAAATCATCATCTAGGGTTGTGTGAAGGACAGTCGGATACCTTCACGGAGGTTCTGAAAGACATAATAAGAAATACATTAATAAGCCCTAAAGGCTTATCGACCTGTGTGAAGACAAGAGTTAGGGTATAATATTGACATCACGATTATCTCAGGGTGTGGAAACTTGGTTCCTGCATCCCCCCATACTTCTTCGGTTGAGACTTCAGTCCGCGCTCCGCGGATTGATGGCGAAAGGGCTAGTAGTGTAGGGATTTTCTTGGCTGCTTAACGTTGAACCTGGTTCAGGGCCCATTAAACCAACATTGGGGTTAACAAGAGATGATGAGGAATTCCAAGATGGAGGTGGCGAATGTTCCCTTTCCTATAGATCCAAGCATCCTTGCAATCATCACATGCATACACCCATTTATCATTAACAAAATGAAACAACTAGTAGTGGAAAAGATGAGTTGAATTTAAATTATATCTAATCTATGCCAGAATTTTGATCTAATCAATAAACCAACTCTGAAGTTATAGAAATCGCATGAAAAATAAGATGACTAAAACAAATCTTCTTCCAAGAAATCATAGACATAATACTTTTTGGTTGTGGTTGTAAATCCTTTTATTCATGCTCCCATCAGAGAGAAGAGGTACAGGCTGCAATCATAGATTTTGATGGATTATTCTCTATTGAAATTAAATAAAATAAGTAATACTCTGAAACTAAAAGAGATATAAATACACAAGCGATACCTAAGCCACTGGGTTGGGCCCAAACCCAAGATCCTCATCCCTCTTGAACTATCTCGGTGATGAATCAATAAGCAACTTCTCATTATCATTGAATCAATGTCTAATGCATCAAATCACAGTCAAAATAATAGTGCCAAGTTCTTGAGATTAATATCTACCTAGATGAAAACAAGACTCGAACCTTAATGATTTCTTCCACATGCTTATTTACATTAGAGGGTAGCTACTAGCATCTCCCTAGAAAATAGGAATATTTTTCTCCTACAACTCGAGAATGGTGGATCTTGTTCCTCGTTACTTGCACTTGCTTGGTTGCCAATGACCTCGTTACTTTCACTTGCTTGGCTAGCAATTACCTCGAGCTGATGAGAGAGAGAGTGTTGTGATATTAGGCTAATTGAGGGAGTTAAAGAGGTGGACAACCCCCTAGATTCTCTCCTTGTTTTCTACTCCAAGCCCTTGCATAGAAATCATCTCAAAAATTTCCTTATTTCTTGTAATTAAACCATATTATACCACATGACATGACAAACATCTTTTATCCTTCTCACTAAGCATAATATAACAAAAAATGTAAATAAATGTGAGAAAGAGATATCTCTAAAGCTAGAGGATGGCAACATGACCCTTATAATGCACCTATTGATGAGCCTCATCATTACCACCCTACAAAAGTTGTTGCTCATCCTCTGAGCAACTCATTCATCCATGTGTATCTCTCTCATGGCCATGATGTCCTCCCTGAAATCCCAAGGCTCCTCATATGGTTTTCCTTCTTGGGCATAGAAACCTATATTCTTCTCTATTCATGTCCACTCCTTCTTCTCTCCTACTTCATCTCTTCCTTCATGTAGGCCTAGAAGTAATGGTGGACTAAGTTTGAGTCCTGCCCACTTGACTTTCAACCTTTGCATGATCCTCTTTTATAAGGGCGTTCTCTCCAAGGAATTCCTTAGCTTTTTGGGAGAGTGATATTCTTTGATCTGGAGGTTGTGGGGTAAGGCATGCCATCTCCTCTAGAAGGCTTGCAGGATTTCTATTTCCAAAAACTTGAATGTGTCTTCAAAATGTGGGATGGCTTGTTCCTAGTTTCTAAGGTATTTAGGTGCTAAATCAACATCATTGGAGATGATGCCATGATTGCTAATGACATCCATTAGGCTCACTGGCTCTGCCCCAATATACAATGGTTCCTTTTATTCCTTTTCCATTACTCTTTTCACTTCCTCAAACCTTTCCTCCTCATGAGGCATCTAGGATTTTAAGGCCATTAGTTGTGTATCCCCCACCTTGCATTGGGATCCCAAAAATTCATATCTCTCAGTGTGAGATTGTGTATGTAAAATTCAGCCAATTTTTATTTGTCTTCCATGTTAGCTTGGTTGAAAAATTCAATGAACTATTTGTAATATTGAAAGGGCATAGATCCATATGGTGCTAAGGCTTTCATTTGGAATTGTAGCCATTTTTCTTTGAAAAAGAGAGCATAAGACTTTGATGGTTGTCTGCACTGTGATGCCTCCATGGAGAGGCTTTCCATGGTGGAAAGTTGTGTTTCTTTCTCCTGCGTCTTCTCTCTCAACCTCGTATTTTCATCCTATAGTTGCTCCTTCATTGTAGACCTTCTCATTCTCAGCTCACTTAATTATTTTCTCATTTCAAGTACCTTTTCTTCCATGAGTCCTACATACTCTACCTTCTTAGATTTAGAAATTTTCATCCACGTGTGGGTTCTTCCTCTTTCTATCTCTATCTCATAAAGAAGTGGGACTGAAATTTTTTGGGGAATAATCCTCCCTCCTTTAATGAATTTGTAGTAGAAGCTCAGGCTACGTTGTGGAATAGGCTCTTGGAGCTCTGGGAATTCCTTCTAATATTTTCTTGGGGAGGTTGTTTCCTCCTTTAAGTTTTGTGTCACATTTTTCCCTTCTATTAGCAGAGCAGCACATTATGCACCTCCTATAGCATCCATTGTCCCTCTTGTAGCATACTATGTGACATGTCCCTCCTATAGCATACTATGTCCCTCTTGTAGCTTACTTTGTCCCTCCTATAGTTTCCCTTTTTCTTCTTTTTATAGGGTTGATGGTGTCTTGGGTTGTTTGAAGGAGGTTGATCTAGTGGTAGGGCTCCTCACATATGTTATAGGAGTCTTTGTTTTGGGTTTTGGAGAGGTGACCTCTTCAATTTTTCCTTCAGTTGTTCCTACCTCCTCTTTCTTGCTTGGGAACTACTCAATTCTGATGGGGACCTTTGTGGGAGTTTTTGGCCTCCCTTGCTTGATCTAGTGCTCTTCATGGTCTTAAAATACAAGGGGGCATTCCTTTATCTTTTCCTTTTAGGTTTGACCAGGGGGCCTAAGGCAGCTAAAGTTGTAGCTACCTATTGTTCATTGGTTTCTAGAGACAAACTTGTTTGATTTGGTGGTATATATGTTTCTCTAGGATCAGTAGTCCTCTTAGGACTTAATGCTTCATTTTCTTGTTTTTCTCCCTCTTCTTTTTCATTTTTTTCTTCTCCTAGCTCTGCCTCTGTTTCTTCTTCTTCCTCTGTTTTCATCTCTACATATTTTGTTGTCCTTTCTACTTTTGTTTCTATTTATTTTTCTTCCTACCTTACTTCCTCTTCCTCTTCTACCATTGCCCCTTCTTCTTCTCCCTTTGTTTTCTCTCTCTTCCTCCATCACTAGAGGTTGGGGTCTCTCCTAGTGTAAGGGATTGTGTTTCTATGAAAGTCTCTCTATCCATGTTTATAAATTTGGATGAAATGACATGCATTCTCAAATTTCTCAAGGCATCTACCACTATATGTTTGATGAGGCCATGGTGGCCTAGGTGTTGGTGTTTTACCTCTCTTACTTTTTGACTCATTTCCCTGGTGGACTACAGGAGGAACTATGGTACACTAAGTCTTTTAGAAAGATGCAATTCTTCGTTGAATCTAAGTTCATGAAGTAATCTAAATTGGCAAGCATATACCACACTTATTATTCCCTCAGAGAAGATGTACTTTAGAATATGGTAAGCCACCTCATCCCAAGGATAAGGTAGGGTTTCTCTCCTAACTCCATTCTCAACAGGATTTTCTTTGGCAATGAAGAAATTATTTTTAGCAGTGACACTAGTGGCATTAGCGTCTCTACTCCATTTGATCCCTAAAGGTAGGGTTGTGATCCGAATTGGATCCTAGAAACTCTCTAAGCTTTCATGATTGTTTAAAATTATGCTAAAATATTCAAGTCCTAGAAAAGATCGAAGCTATCAAAAGGAATCCTCATAACAATTAAAGTTGTGGACAGAGCGGAGCAACGAGGACCCTTGGTCAAGCGCGCAGAACGTTGGCCCATGGTAAAGCATAATGGCAAAAAACTGGCAAAACCGGAGGCTAATTCAGAAAACAAAGGTGGATTCTAATTAGTGCTAAGTGTTAATCGCGTAAAGCAGGGCAGCCCCCTCAGTGAAGGAAAGCCCCAAGGTACCCAGACCCGAAATCGCTATAAAATTCGGAAAAGTAATTGTTTTGGTTCCGTAAGATGGGATTCCCCAAAACCAGTAGGATATTGAAAGGCTTCGAGGTGGTAAGTAGTTTTGACTGAGTCCCGCTTGATGCCACACATCGAGCAACATGCGTCCAGCAGATGAGAGAGAAAACCACCCATATTAGACGGGTAAACACTGTGCGACTTGTCTACCCGATATGAAGGATGACCGTAGGATCTGGGGGTCCCAGATCAACGGTGGAGATGTGTCCCGATGACTGACCAGTTTTGACAAGTCAAAAAGTAGATGACAGGGGATTTGAAATCCAACATGGATGATGAGTTGGTAAATGATTCGTGTTCACGGGCGATCTTGAAGAAAATAAATTTAACGACCATTCAAATATGATTCAGGGAATCTGACACCCAGTTCGTTAGCAAACAGGTGGCCGCCTCCCTGTGAGGTGTTACCCAGTGATGATGATGCAGAGAAGAGGAATTCAATCGGATAAACGAAAGGAAACCAGAAGGCCAGGAAGTGAAAACGAGCAGTCAAAGAACAGACTAGTTATAAAGCCATGAACTGGCAGAAGTGACATACAATGGTAGACAGCAAAGAGATGCAGAAAGCTAATAGCAGAGAACAGAGAGTAGAAGCCGATCTGACATGAATGTAGCATCAAGCAAAACAGAGCCAGAGAGAGTCAAAGAGAGTCTGTGTACTCCATTAAAGGCTTGAGAGGTTCAAGCAAACTCCTCGGCATAGGCTTGTCATACTACTGTGACCCTCAGAGGTCAAGTTTCAAAAAGGGGAGTCTGTGCACTCCATTCCTACTGAATCCATTCTATTTAGTGAGTCTTGAAACGAGCTCACTATTGTAAAAACTCTGCTTGAAAATATAATAGAGAGGCCACCACTGAAAGGCTAGACCAGGAGATGTAGCCTAGGAGCATTGGGTGAACTCCTTATTAAACTTGTTTTGTTTACATGTTTGACTGTTATGTTTTCTCTGATTGCCTCAGTGTCTATGTATTCTAGCAATCTTATCGATCCATTGCATAAGTAACATAGGCACATCCATGC
The DNA here is from genome assembly GCA_000404065.3 of Pinus taeda. NCBI lineage: Eukaryota > Viridiplantae > Streptophyta > Pinopsida > Pinales > Pinaceae > Pinus > Pinus taeda. The sequence continues at coordinate 67,991 of APFE031434698.1, forward strand.
ACATGAGTCTGTAATATCTTTCATTCTTTGTCCTGGATAAATTCCAGATCAAGTGGTATCAAAGCATTAGGGTTACTAAGGTTAGACAAGCTTGTGTTCGATTTTATTGTTGAATGCTAACTAGATCAAAGCTTAAATTAGGAGAAGGAGAATTGGCTGAAACTAACCTGAAAATTGGAAGAGTCTATTCTAAGAAGAAAATGTCAGAAGAAAATCCCTTGGAATCAGACCCCCAGTACATGGATAGTTTTATGGCCCTACGATCCATGGTGGAGGAAATGTATAGGGACTTTAACAAATAGAGAGATGAAGATTCATCAAGCTCCAAACAAGTCAAAGGAGTAGAAGAATCTCTCCTCCATGGCCACTCTAAAGACAAAGGGAAAGGATAAAAATTTCTCATGCCTCCTAATGGCCCTTAAAATAAAAAGAAGACATCTTTGATTAAATTAGATGTTAAATTTGATTTACCGATATATGATGGAGAGTTGAATGCAAAGAAGCTGGATAATTGGATCAGACAGATTGATGTTTATTGCAGAGTACAAAGCATTGACTCAGACAAGAGTAAGATTCAACTAGCTAGCCTATGCCTTGGAGGCACTGCCTTGGTATGGTGGGAAGGCAGGACACATGCTGACTTGAAGAAACACGATAAGATTCTTTCTATCTAGAGTGAATTTTTTTTTGCAATTAAAAAGCAATTCTATCCACTAGCCTACATGCAGCAAGCCATGATGAGCTAGAAAACTCTTCGACAACTAAAAGGGCAAAGTGTACAAGGTTACACCCAAGAATTTAGGAAAAGAGATTTGATTCTAGGAATTTCTTTAGACTCACCTAAGACTCTATTGAAGTATATAGGTGGTCTACACAGCTACATGAGGCACACTATCCTCATGTTTAATCCCACTAGCATAGATGAGGTATTTGTTCAGGCTACGTATCTAGAAGCTAGAGGTAAGAATGGGAACCTAGAAGTTGGGGGATCATCCCAACCCACTGCAAGCAAAAATAAGGAGAAAAGAAAATAAAAATGGCAAGAGAGGAAGACAAACACTGTATAAAGAGAAAGTCCTCATGCACTCACTGTAAGAAGGATGGGCATGACGATGAACATTGTTGGATTTTGCACCCAGAGCTGAAACCCAAGAAGTTCGAGGGCAAGAATAAGAAGACTGTTGCAGATATTCAAAAGGATTTGGGGTCAGACTCAGGAGATGAAGCAACAACCATAGCCACAGGTATAAAAGTTTATCCACTTTAGAGAATGCAGAAATCAAGAAGCAAGTATAGGAGCTACTCAAGAAGGGGTTCATCAAACCTAGAAAATCACCATGTGGGTCTCCAATTGTTTTGGTGAAAAAGAAAGATGGCTCGTGGAGAATGTGCATTGATTACCGAGCACTGAATAAGATAATGATCAAAAATCATTATCCCCTTCCTTGCATAGATGATCTATTAGATCAGTTGAAAGAAGCTGTTTATTTTTCCAAGTTATACTTGCATAGTGGCTATCATCAGGTCATAGTTGCAGAGCAAGATGCATGGAATACTACTTTTAAAACAAATCATGGATTGTATGAGTGGCTCGTTATGCATTTTGGCTTAACTAATGCTCCTGCTACTTTCATGAGAGTAATGAATGATGTACCCAGACCTTTTCTTGATGATTTTGTTATTGTATATATGGTTGACATTATTATATTTAGCAAAAAGTGGGAAGAACATTTAAAGCATGTTAAGCAAACACTGGATGTTTTGAAAAGAGAAAATTTTTATGTTAAACTCTCAAAATGTGAATTTGGCAAAACATCTTTGAATTATTTGGGACATATAGTAGGGGGTGGTGAATTGAAGATAAATCCCTCTAAGGTTGCAATCATTGTAAACTAGCCTAAACCTAAATATGCTACAAAAGTTAGAAGCTTATTAAGAGCAACACAGTATTGGAGAAAGTTTATTTCTAACTTTTCCTTAATTGCAGCTCCCTTACATGCTTTAGTAGGATTGAACAAGGCGTTTTAGTGGGGAGGAAAACAGCCGAAAGCCTTCGACACCTTGAAAGAAAAGATTAGAACAACACCAATACTAGCACTGCCTGATCTTCAAAGACCATTTGAGATTGAAATATATGCCAGTGACTATGCCATGGGAGAAGTTTTGATGCAGCACGGTAAACCCATATGTTATCATTCTGAGACATTTAATTCTGCAGTAGTTAACTATCGCACATATGATAAAGAATTGTATGCATTAGGACAGAGTGTGAAAAAGTGGAAACATTACTTGATGGGTAGAGAAATAGTTATACACACTAATCATCAACCACTTTAATATCTACACTCCCAAACTAAGTTGCAGCAATCAAGACACTATAGATGGATGGGTTTTCTACAACAGTTTCATTTAGTCATCAAATATAAAAATGGCATACACAATAAAGTTGCAAATATGTTATCTAGAACAATTATAAATGCATCTACTATACTTAAGCATAATTCAGTATTTCATGAGAGCTACAATGAACAATATGCTCAAGATATAGATTTTAAAGATGTATATGCAACTTTAAGTCAAGTAAAATGAGTAGAAGAGTTGGATTATCATATTAAGGACCAACTCTTGTCTCATTGTTGGAAGCTATGCATTCCACAAACTGAAAGAGTAAAGATAATTCGAGAAGCACACACTTCTCTAATATTAGGTCACTTTGGGGTAAGTGAAACGGTTGCACAGCTGCAAAGATTTTGTTATTGGCCAAAAATGAATGAGACAGTTTCTAGATATGTAAGAGGGTGTGTGCTAAAAGCAAGCCCAACAATAGAAAACTAGGCTTGTACACTCCACTACCAATTCCTTCTCATCCTTGGGAAAGTGTTTCCATGGACTTTGTTGGGGAACTGCCTAAATCTAGGAAAGGTCATGACTATTTATATGTTGTTATGGATAGGTTCAGCAAAATGTGTATTTTAATACCTTGTAACAAACAGATTACAGTTGAACAAACTGCAAAGTTGTTCTTCCAGCATGTATGGGTTCATTTTGGATTACCCACTTCCATAATATCCAATCGAGATACCCGATTTGTTGGGAAATTTTGGTCAAGTTTGTGGGAATTGATAGACACCAGGCTGAAGAAGAGCACAACTTTTCACCCAAAAACAGATGGCCAAACAGAGTGGTCAACAAGACAATGATCTAGTTGCTCGGAGGTTATTGCGGCAAGCATCCCAAACTTTGGGATGAACATTTATGTTATGTGTTGCATGCTTACAACTGAGCTAAACATTCTTCTACACAGAGATCTCCTTTTGAGACCTATTTTGGTTTCACACCAAGGTCTCCCTTGGATTTTGTCTTTGGTAAAGACATAGCAGTTGATGGACATAATGATGTGGACAAGGCAACCAATTTCATTGAACAAATCCAAGAGATTCACCAGGCAGTACAAGAACAACTGGAAAAGAGCCAAGCCAAGTACAAGGTAAGGCATGCCAAGCATTGGATGGAGCATAGTTCCAAGTTGGTGATCAAGTCTGGTTGTATATTAGCAAAGACTGAATGCAAGGTGAAGGTAAGAAGCTGAAGCCAATAAGGTATGGACCTTTCAAGATACTTGAGAAAATTGGTGAGAATGCTTTTCACCTTGATCTACCAGCTTACATGCATATCTACTCAGTTGTTAATGCAGACAACTTGAGACTCTTTGAACCTTCATTAATTGAAGATCCTGAAGAGTAGAGTCAATTGCTTCTATTGATGATCTGTTACATGAATATCTTAATGAGTTGGAGGAAGATACAATTCTGGACAGGAAGGTAAGAACTATATGTAGAGGGGATGTTGAGTACCTCAGGATCAGACTCAAAGGTTCAAAGCCAAGTAATGTGAAATGGATAGAAATTGAGCAAGCGAGGAAGCAATACCCGCACTTGATTGATGCTTGAAAGAAAACCAACTTTTGGTGGTCCAAAAGCTTTTTTAGTGGGAAGGCCGTGATCCGAATTAGATCCTAGAAACTCTCTAAGTTTTCATGATTGTTTCAAATTATGCTAAAAGATTCAAGTCCTATAAAAGATCGAAGCTATTAGAAGGAATCCTCATAAAAATTGCAGTTGTGGCGAGAGTGGAGCAACAAGGACCCTCGATCAAGCACGCAAACCATTGGCCCATGATAAAGCGCAATGGCACAAAACTGGCAAAGTAGGAGGTTAATTAGGGAAACAGAGGTGGATTCTGATATGCGATTAATCGTGTATCACAAGGCATCCCCCTCAGTGAAGGAAATCCCTGAAGCACCTTGACCCGAAATCACTATAAAATTCGGAAAAGTAACTATTTCGATTCTGTAGCATGGGATTCCCCAAAACTGGCAAGATATCAGAAGCCTTCAAGGCAATAGAAATTTTTATTGAGTCTCGCCCGATGTCACACGTCGAGCGACACGCATCTGGCAGATGAGAGAGAAAATTGCTCGTATCGGATGGGTAAACATCGTGCAACTTGTCCGCCCGATACGAAGGACAACCATAGGATCTAGGGGGCCCAGATCAACAGTGGAGATGCATGCCGATGACTGACCAAATTTGACAGGTCAAAAAGCAAGATGACAGGGGATTTGAAGTCCAACGTGGATGATGAGTTGGTAAACAATTCGTGTTCGCAGGCGATCTTGAAGAAAATAGATTTAATGGCCATTCGAATATGGTTCAAGTAATCTGACACGTGGTTCGCTAGCAAACAGGTGGCCACCTCCCTACGAGGTGTTACCCAGTGATGATGATGTAGAGCAGAGGAATTTGAACAGACAGAGGAAAGGAAACCAGAAGGCCGGGAAGTGGAAACGAGCAGTCAAAGAATACATTGGCTTTAAAGCCATGAACTGGCAGAGATGACATACAAAGGCAGATAACGAAGAGACGTAGAAAGCTAATAGCAGAGAACAGAGAGTAGAAGTCGAGCTGGCCTGAAGGCAACATCAAGACAGACAGAGCCAAAGAGAGTCAGAGAGAGTCTGTGTACTCCATTGAAGGCTTGAGAGGTTCAAGAAAACTCCTCGGCATAGGCCTGTCATACTACTGTGACCCTCAAAGGTTAAGTTTCAGTAAGGAGAGTCTGTGCACTCCATTCCTACTGACTCCATTCTATTTAGTGAGTCTCAAATCAAGCTCACTATTGTAAAAAGTCTGCTTGAAAACATAATAGAGAGGCCACCACTGAAAGGCTAGACCAGGAGACGTAGCCCAAGAGCATTGGGTGAACTCCTTATTAAACTTATTTTGTTTACATGTTAGACTGTTATGTTTTCTCTGATTGCCTCAGTGTCTATGTATTCTAGCAATCTTATCGATCCATTGCATAAGTAACATAGACACATCCATGCACATGAGTCTATAATACCTTTCATTCTTTGTCCTGGATAAATTCTGGATCAGGTTGTTACTCTATTAATTATTTCTAGGCTGAGAGAGATAGAAAACCCCCTCACAATAATGATGGCATTGTCCTCTGTTTTGGAATTCAAAGCCGTGGAAAATTCAAGGGCAAGGTCATCATCATACCCTTTCAGTAACTTGAAGAATCCTAGCCATTGGTTTCTTCTGAAAATGGCTACCACAGGAGTCTATAGGTGGATTCTCTTGGTATCTGAAGGCTCCCTCCTATTAAATCCTCCCCCCATCTCTTCTTTATGTCCTTACTTAAGTGAGGGAGATATGTTTCTTCTATAGCTTCAATGTTTAATTCAGTGGCATCAGTGAGTCAAAAACTCCTTGTCAATGACAATTGCCTATGTTTCAATCACTATACTACTCAAAAAGACCTTTATTTGCACAATTACATTGCCACTATCTGTAGAATTGAAGTAGAATTTTGCATGCAATTTGATGGATGGAAGAGGGATATGGTGACACGTACTTCCTTTCAAGTAGTATGTGATGAATATGGTAATTTGGAAATCAATTCGAACCTCTATGGCCCTTTTTCACCTTCTCAATATTCCTATAACAGTCTCTCGGCCCTCCTGTAGTAATTGTGGGTCTGCATGTAACTCCTTGTTGCAATTACATAATGGGGTTTGAAACTCCTTAGTGGCACATCAAGCTTATCCTCTCCCTAACTTCTTTTGAAATGAGTGAGAATGCAAAAGAAACCGAGCCCAAATACATAATATGCCATTTTTGAGTTGAGGCTTGGAGCATTGTGGTGACCTGGCATCACATAGGGTTTCCTCTTTTGGACCATTGTCCCCACTCTGAGTAATTATTTCTCCTTCCCTCATAATCACTACCCACTATTTGTGATCCCAACTCAGTCGATGTGACATATCCACATTGCATGAGTGCTTACCATCACTTTTAGTTCACTAACCAAGGGCGGCCAAGTTAATTGGCCACCTCCATCTTATTAAAACATCCCCTCTTGACATTTATACATTTTCATTATTCACACATAGGGAGGAGGTGAGACTTTTCCATACATGTGCCTACCTCATGATTGAACTGTTGCATGGATTTGCATTTTTGAGCTAGACCATATCATTGGCATCAAGGGAGTTGACTTGTTCACCTATTTCTTGTGTATTGCTTCATTTCTCCTCATGATACTTGGTTGTTGTGTTTGTTTTGTGTGCAGGTACCTCATTGATGTTCAAGCTAATGTTGTTGGTGGAAATTATTCTTGGTATTGATATAACTTCTTCAAATTTGTCTCATAAGGTTGCATCATCCCATCTGATGAGAAAAAAAACAAGGTTAGTGCTTTCTATCATGTGTGCACAGGCTGCTACAGGAGGAGGTTTTTTTCCTGTAACAGTTCTTTCCATTTCCTCTAGGGTCTTCAATCTGCATGGGGGTGATGAGAGAAATTGTAACAAGTCCTAAGGGCAATATTAGGATCATGAGGGAGCTGTGTAGACTTGTATAAATGCAGATGGTGGCTTCAGTGTTTCTATATATATATATATATATATATATATATATATATAATATATATATATATATATATATATATATATATATATATATATATATATATATCTATATATATATATATATAGATATATAGAAGGTAGGACAGAGTGGAGAATTTGAGTGAATATTTTTGTGAAGTGATATGGATGAGTGATGGATGGATGGTGGAAAATAATGGGGGATCCTTCTTCATCATTTTCAAATTCATAAGGTTCATTTTGGGTTGTCCTTATTCTCAGAAGTCCCTCTTGTAGCTTTTCAGAATCCTCCTATAGCACCGCAAGACCTTCATGTAGCAATTATAGGTACTCCCTGTAGCAGTCCAAAGAGGAGGTGAAAATTGATGTCCATACTAATGGGATGGTGGAGAGAGGTGATCACATGAGTGAATACGATGGATAGGAAGTGAATGGATGTAAGAATGAAGGAAATATTGACAATTTTGGCCCTGTAGCCATGAAATCTACTATTGTGTATAATCCTACAAAATGGAGAAAAAAAAAGTCAGCAGACATGGTACAACTCTTTCCTTGTGTTTTCTCTCTTTTTTTGTTTTTTTTTTTTGTTTTTTTTCCTTTTACTTGAGACATGCAGGCTACCTTAGAGGAGGTTTTCAACCTGCATGTCTGTCCTAGGTTCCTTAAGATAGATTTTCACCTGGGCTACCTCAGACAGTTTTTCAACCTAGGAGTTGGCCTCATATTCCTCATAGAGTTTTACACCCAAGGCTTTTCTTTTTTCTCTTTTTTGTTTTTATTTTTTTTTTTACAAAAATATCTAAAAGTGTTGTGGACTTGAAACTATGACACTCCCAATCACATTGACTTCTCTAATGATTGTAATGATGAATTTTATCTTAGACATAGGTGTTAGCGGGAATATTGTCCACTCGTAGCTGCTATTCCCACTAAGACTGGTAGCTATCTTAGAAACAAACAAGTAAAGACTATTTTCGTTTTCCTTTATGAAAATACATAAGAGTGAAACAAAGGACACCAACCTTAGTCTTGTGCTTGGTTCCTTAGTTGATTCCTTCTCCTTCCTGATAGATCTGTGCCACTTCTTCTTCGTCTGCCTAGCTTCAAAGAGCACATGTGGAATCAAATCAGCATAATACTATCGAAGAACAGAGATCTATATTCATAAATAACACAGGACTAGATATGTATTAACCATACAAATGCATATATAATCAAAAATACAAGAATATGGAGGAAAACTTGAATAGCTTTATTAATATCAAGAATAGCAAGAGGATTACAACCAATAGTTCTGACCCAACATCATCCTCCAGCAAGAAAGCCCTTCTTCACCTCAAGTAAAGCTTAGATCACCCAACACTATGAAGTTTCACCAGAAACCAACAAACACTTCTCTACAAGATACAAGATTCCAGCCTCTGGATCTCTGTGATGAGGGATCCATATATAGATTATTATAGGGGGGTGAGTCATCTTCTGGGGTTTTTGATTAGTTTCTTCTCTCTGATAGTACTTGATACTGATGATCTCTTACTCATCCCTGGTCGAAAACAGGGAGGCAAGTGTCAGAGGGGAAGCTTCTGGAAGATTCCATGATCTTCCACCTCGCAACTGTCTCTACCATTTGTCCATTCTCACCCATCGCACCCTACAGAGGGGCATTCAGTATGCATCGCACTTTACACTGGGAAGGTGATATGCATCGCACCCTCTGCACTGGGTATTCAATATGGTCCATTTTGACCATTTCTGAGGAGTTTTAGTGGAGAACTTCTGGGAGATGATGTAATCAGCTGACCTTGTTCCTTTAGGTAGTGAAGCAACACTTTTAGGGACTTAGGAGCCCTCATTTTATGGACATTTATGATTGGGGTGCAGTGCCCAAAAATGTCTATAACAGTTGCCCCCTAAAGCATGAAGTCGTTAATCTTTTGATGTCAGGCGAAATGCTTTACCATGAGGATCCGAAGTTTTTCCGAACTGGGAGGCTACCTGTAATAAGATACAATACAATACATATCTTCATAATATTTTTCATGATCTAGCTAAAGCGGGCATTCCCATGCTCAGCTTTATAAATTCATTTTCATGTACATAGGACAGACAATCGTCCGTGTAGCAAACTGATGATTCGGACTCATCATCCTTTGATTTGGATGATCATCTATTTGGCAATGATGTGCATTTTATGTCTTTATATTCCTGAATATATCGCACCCCAGATGGATGAAACTAGATCCGGGGTCTTCAAAACTCGTTCAATATTCACTCGGAGTACAAGTCGATCCATGTGAAAAATGTTCTGGAGTCGAACATGGAAAGACATCGCCTGATTACCAGCCAATGATGTAAGCTATTAACAGGCGTGAGAGGAATCACCAATAATGACAATGACCCTCAAGGTACTACAGTATAATTCGCGCGTTGTGAAAAAGGACTTGGCATTGAACACCATGCAAAATCTCTCGGTCGAAGGCCATTAATGTAAACCTGTCACCGAAAGTGAGAAACTTGCCATTGAGGCATGCAAGCTTCAAAGTACTGAAAGGGTTGTTCCTAGTCGACTTCTTGGATAATGAGCTGATGTCGACAAGAAGTGACCCGTCGTAGGAGGGTGTTAATGAATCCCACATCTACGACACGGAACTAAGTAAATGATTTTGGAGGTGAAAACAATCTGATGATACAGGGTTCAGGGTGGCGGTCATGAAAGAATGGAGCGTGAATGTATTGTAGCGAGTGAGACACAGGTGAATTCTCTGAATGACTTCTCTTGAACATATTGGCGACACTGACGATGGATTGGTAGTGTTAACCCCAAATATGGAAGGTGTGATGGACCAATGGTGATATGACCAGTGAACGGAACAACCCAACCCGACTCGAATGCGGAGAGAAAGTGTCATGTTCAAGAGCGACTTGCTACCAATAAAGTTTTTCAAGTTTTCTTCCCAATTTTCCCCAGTCATTGCTGACTAGTACCTCTTTATTTTTGTCAAGCTTGAGGAGGATAACATATGCTTGTTCTATAATCTGCCCTTAGAGCGAAGCTTTCACTATATTTTAACGAGCCTAGCAACAGTGAAACTCGTTCTCATCCATTTGGACAAGTTTGTCGCTATTCAGTTTTAACGAGTTTAACGAGAAAGATAACTCGGTCCTTTTCAATTTTAGAGAGTCTGAAAGGGAAGGAAAGGAAACTCCAAAGATTTTTTTTCGTCATATAATCCCTTAAGTCCAAAAAAGCGTAAAATAATATGAAAGGGTTGAACGTTCGGTAATTTTAACGAGTCGAACAAGCACTCGATCTTTTTGTTGTAATAATCCCTCAAGTCCAAAAAGATTAAAATCTAGAGGAAGGATAGCACTTCCGATGAATTTAACGAGCCGGAGAGGCTAATCGCTCAGTAATTTTTTCATATTTTACGAGTCAGTTGAAAATAGCTTAAAGGAGACTCGTTTTCGAGGAACAAGTGATGATTTCGGGTAGCAGCTGATTCCAGGCAAGGTTTGGAATTTTCCAATCACAACAGTGTCACAAGGATGGCTAATAGAATCACTCTTCGCAGATGTTCCTTGAAAGGGTAAACAATCAAATGGAGGCAAATGATCGGCTAAAAATAGAGTGGAGGTGATGATGAGAACACGACCAAGGCTCAAAAGCTAATGATAATGCATTCACGATGCTTATTTACCGGCAAATTGGTTCATTTTTTAATGAGCTTAAACTCTGGGGGGAAACATTTTCTCATTGCTTATGTTTATTTTTTAACGAGCTTTAATTTCGCATTAAACTGCTCGTGATAATGGTCATTGATTCCTTGATTCACCATTAGCATTTTGTTCTTTCAAACATTGTACTACCTGTTTAATTACTCCATCAAACCGATTAGAAATGAAAACATATGCTTGATAAATGAGTTAAGAACACTAATATCTTACTTGAATTACGTGAATGGTAATTTAAAAGTGACTTTTACCTTTCATTTTACCATTTCATTTGAACTTGGTTTGTTGGGGCTCTGGAGGTGCTTTTCCCCCCTGATTTTCACTAGCTGATTTTGAGAGATTCTGTGGATGATTCTTGACGCCATCTGGACCAGGTAGGAGCTAAAATTGTGCTCTTCAATTGTATTCTTTTCTTTTTGAATTATGAGCCTGTTTCCTTGCTTTGCTGAGCCTTTAGGGTTTGAACAACTCGCCTTGGCTCCATCGCACCCTTCCTTAATTGAAAGGTGCGATGCATATTGGCCTTCTCCCTGACTAGTCAGTATGCATCGCTCCCAGTACACTTGCTGGGGTGCGATGGGCACAAGGAGGAAACCTTTTGCCCAGATTTCTCATAGATATTTGCTTGTTTCTTGCCAAATCAAGATCTTGACTCTTCTCTTGTTTGGTTTTCAGAGATTCATCGGAGCAAAATGGTTGTTACATAGCGAGAACGCGAACATGAAGAAGAGGACACGGTTGCTTTACATGAACCGGGCACGATAGCTGCATTGCGAAACTATGGCTTGTTGAAGTTTTTTCGCATCTCCAGCATGAGGCAACAAATCAACTTGTTGCAATATTTCCTCAATGCCTGGGATCCTACCAATCAGGTGTTCCAGATTAGGGGCAAGTCGATCCCCTTGACTGTCGTGGACATCTATTTTTTGACCGGTTTATCGATGCATGGTGCCCTACTCTCATTATCGGGCCCCGACTGCGAGGGTGAGTCCATGAGGGAGTATATTCGCCAGCACTACAGAGAGGGATCTTAGCCGAGTACGAACGGCAAGATCAATATCCAAGATGTCACTTACCGTCCCTTGAGGACCATTCTATTCACTTTTGCTAGATTGGCTGGTAGTTTTGCTCTTCACATAGCCAACAGGTCTTACATGCAGTATGCTTTGGAATGCCTTGAACCGAAGGTGTTCAACTGGTGTGATGCAGTACTCTCTGTGATGAAAGAAAAACTGACCAAGGTGAAAAGTGGAAGATCCAAGAATTTCGGCTATGGTTCTATTTTCACTGCTTTCGCTTTGGAGAAGATCCCACTGATGCAGTCGCAGTACATCTCACTTGGCCTACCTCCACTGACTGAACCACGGATGAAGAGATGGGTTGACCTCATATCTCGACATGCTGGACAGCCTCATATTTCCTTTTCTGATACTTTCTTCGAGTGGTTTTATCGTCAGGAGATGGTTTATGCCATGTTTCCATATGTTGGCATGGATTTCCGGGGTGACCCAGATTTAGGGCTGCTGATCGGCGAGCTGTGGGGTGCTATGGGTAAATCCTCTGACCATATCTCTGTTTATTGTTATTTATAATGTTCTTATGCTTTCTTTGATCAAGACTAATCAAAACTCATGTGCTCATGTAGATATTGGACCAGTTTGACCGGCAGTACGCCGTAGAGACCCAACGGCCGCTCCAGCAGGAGAGGCTGTGGGGAGGGCCATCCTTCGTGACCTTGTCGTGGTCGAGACTCTTTCAGCACTACGGGTTCAGGTCGAGGGTCTCACCCTTGGTATCCCGGATGTGAGGACTGACGAGATGCCTCTACGGTTGCAGCGACATACTACTAGCTTGTCGAGTCAATGGACTAGGCTTTTACGCATGATTGCACAGGCGGTGATTTGTTATCACCAGCATCATTAGACTAGGGTGCCCCCTAGCATTTCGAGTTTTGGGTCATTTGACTGATTTTGTCTTGGTTATAGAACATTATGTATAAACTATAAAAAATTATGTATATATTTTTGATTTCCGAAGCTTTATTTTGGTTAAGTTACATGATCCTGCTACATATATTGATGTGATGCTTCTCTTTTATAAATGTCGCAAATGTCTATCTAACACGTAATTTGCCAATGAGACTATCAATGTGTTTAAACTTCTGGAAATATGTTGATATTGAATGAAATCAAACTGTCTTTCCAAAATCCTGACTGTTAGGAACATGCGATAGATGGCTAGATTCCATACGGAATATATGCTAGTGAGTTGTAGAATGATGAGTTGTGAGTCTAGCCTGATGATAAGTCGGCATATGCCATGTGTGATGGCATTAGAGAGGAGTTCTATAAACTCGTTGTATTCAGAAATATTGTTCATCGATTGACCAATACATACCCCTCTAAAAATTACTAACCCACCGCTGGGATCGAAAATGGCCCATGCTACAGAAGATAGGTTCCACGAACTATGACTCGCTCCGTCGGCATATCCAACAAATGATTCCAATAGGTTCAACATCTGCAATTAATGCAAAAAAGTGGATTACCTAACCAAAATAATTACTCTTAGCGAAAACAAAAATGTAACAAAAGCATAAGGGTTACTACGCAGAATTAAGCATAGTAACGCTTGAGGTACAACCCGTTGCGAGGTTGCGCCAGTGGAATCCCATCATAGTCCATCAATTCGTAGGATCCTTTTGCTAATACACACTTACCAATATAAGGACCCATCCATAATGATTTTAATTTCCCTGCTCCCAACTTATCGGATTCCTAGTCGTAAAGTAAGACCAGGTCACCTTCTGAGAAGACGCGAGGTTTGACATTTTTGTCGAACTGCGCTTTGACTCGTTTCTTATGAGCTTCGTTAGCCGAAGCTGCATCACGATGGGTTTCATCCAATTGGATTAGTTCCAAGAAATGAGCCTCTTCTTCTAAGGTTTCGGGGAGAAGGTCGACTACGAGTTTGAGGGACGAGATTTCACATTGAATAGGTAATATTGCTTCCAGACCATATACAAGTTGAAAAGGTGTAAACCCAGTTGCATTTCTTACCAATGTTCGGTATGCCCACAAGGCCGAGTACAGGATCAGGTGCCAATTTTGTTTATGGACTCCGATCATTCTTTGCAGCATGCACTTCAGGACTTTTTTGATTGCCTCAACATGTCCGTTAGCTTGTGGATAGTACGGGGTAGAGCTGTCGTGGGGCAGTCCTAATTTGGCAGCCAACTCAACCATCATGTGATTGCGAAAATGTGACCCATGATCTGTAACTATGGCCTGTGGAATGCCGAATCTGGAGACTACGTGATTAAAAAAGAAAAGGGCAGCCGTTTTGCTGATGTCGTTTAATGTAGGCATCGCCTCGGCCCATTTGGTTAAATAGTCTACAGCGACTATGATATACACATGCCCCCCGGCCAAGGTGGGGTTACATGTCATAAAATCTATGCCCCATTCAGCGAATGGTGCTCGCAAAATGTTTTGCACCGTAGCATAACCAGATTGATGCCCCCCACACGCGCCTGAATGACAATCATTCAGGACTTTTTCGGCCTCCTCATGGGTGAGGCACCTCCACAGAACTGTATCGATACCGCAATAGTAAAGGGTATCACCGACAATCACGTAGTATTTCGCTTGGTATCGAATTCATCGTTGTTCGGAGCGTGAGGTGTTAGATCTATATGTTTGTGCCTAGAGATTGATGATTATATCTCCGTACCACAGATTTCTTGAATATATCATAAACAAATTTTCATCCACGATTTCTTCTTCAGATGTTGCATCGTTGGATGACGATGGGAGATCACATAGTAACTCTGCGAATACCAGTGCTTTCTTTGATTTGGATTTTTTGAATTCCAGATCAAACTCTTGTAAAATTGCTATCCATTTTGAATATTTTCCCCCCAACAACTGTCGTGACAATATATAAGTCATGGGATTGCAATCTGATAAAATGGTAGTTTTTCTGAAGAGGACGTAGTGTCGAAATCTATGTATCGCTTGTAGAGCTACTAGGGCTAGCTTTTCAACGAAGGAGTATTTCATTTCTGTATCATTTAAGTTTTAGCTTAAATAATATATAGGATGTTTAATTCCATTATCCTCTTGAACTAAAACCATCGCTATGGTCGTATCTGCTGCAGCCAGATACAGGTTAAAGTCTTTTTGATAATCAGGAGCATACATTAATGACGCTTTTATTAAAGATTGCTTTAAAGCATCAAAGGAAGCTTGCGTGACATGATCCCAAATGAAGGGTACTTCTTTTTTCAATAGATGAGTATAACCTTTAGCTAGTTCGTCGTAATTTGGAATGAACCTCCTAAGGAAGTTTGCTTTCCCTTGGAGTTTCTAAATCTGAAGCAAGTTTGAAGGTGGAGGCAAATCAATGATTGCCTGAACCTTACATGGGTCGAGACGAATCCCATCCTTTGAGACCACGAGGCCAAGTAAACGACCAGAATTGACACAAAACACGCATTTCTGTAGGTTGAGTCATATCTTGTAGTGTCGACAATGTAGAAATATCGCTCCCAAATGCTGCGGATGATCGGTCCGCTTTCGTGAATGAGCTAGAAGATCATCGAGATATGGTTGAACGATGTTCTTGATGTCATGGAAAGCATAGTTCATTGCTCTCTGAAAAGTTGCCCCTGCATTCTTTAAACCAAAGGGTAGCTTGCGATATGTGAACGTGCCCCACGGACAAATAAACACAGTCTTTGACTGGTCCTGTGGGCGGATATTTATTTGATTATACCTAGAAAATCCATCCATAAATGAAAAGATTTCACATCCGGTGCATTTGTCAATTATCTGGTCAATAAGGGGTGTAGGGTAGTTGTCTTTCGGACAAGCTTGATTTACATCCCTATAATCGACGCACACTCTAATCATTCCTTATTTCTTCATCACAAGAACAATATTCGATACCCAATCGGTCAGAGGAACTAGGTAAATAAAACCAGCATGGAGAAGTTTTTCAACTTTCACCTTGATGGCAACGGCTTTCTTGGGGTGCACCTGTCGTAGCCGTTGTCGTACTGGTTTGACATCTAGATACATCTTAATTTCATGTTCAACTATGCTCGAATCAATACCTGGCATTTCATCATATGATCAAGCAAAGACATCTCTAAACTCGCGAAAGAGAGCGCCATATATTTCCAGTTCTAAAGAAGAACAAGATTTGTCGACATGAATATTCTCTACAACATTTGTTTTGGTTGAGATATTTATGGTGGTAGTCTCTTTAATATTGGATAGGTTTCTCTCAGAATCCACCGTATTCACAGTATTCGACAGAAAGTCAAAAACTGAAGGATGGTCTAGGTTGCTGGAATTATATTCTTTCCAATTCAGAAGATGGGAACGATGGTGGTAATCTTCCCATGGTGCCCCGTCAATCATCATCGATTGAATGATTCCTTCATATGTAGAGTGTACTTGCGACCAAGGATCTGAAGGGGTGCCATATTCCTGAGACCTATCTATCTAAATGCTTGATGAGTGTTGATACGGCTTTGCCTCCCATGATGAAAACATTGATTACTATAATATTTCCATTGGGGTTAGAGGCAATACCTGCAGATGATCCATTTTAACATCGTTTTCTGACATCTTTTGAATGGAAGATATCATATTGCAGGTTCCTAGATGAGCCACTTCCGCCAAATTGGTTGGAGGCGGTAGGGTAAAAGTTCCCATTAATGTGGGGTCTTTTAGTAGGCCTACTCCGATATTTTAAGTGCATTAGGGCTTCCATGGATCATCGGAATGCTTCATGTAACTTGCGAACTGTTGGGAAGAAAAGTTTTTTGGTTGATGATTATAATTCCTCCTTGGGAAGGAAATGCAATTTTCCTAAAGTAGGTTGACGCAACAGCTGCCATGGCATATATCCAGGGTCTTCCCAGTAGGATGTTGTAGTCGAGGTTTCCGTCGATAACTTCAACATCAATTTCTACTGTTTTGTCCCCCAGTTCGACTTGCAAGTTATTTAATATCCCATATGGGGTGTATGTTCTTCCATCAAATGCTTTTAATGTCATCGACGATCGCGACAAGGATGGAGACCCTAAATTTTTCCAACAACTCATCGACATAATACATGTGGATGCCCCCTCATCAATAATTGTTCTATGAACAGTTTCGTTGAGGACTTTCACTTGAATGAGGAAAGCTAGTTGAGCTGGTAACTAAGGGTCGTATCCTTTGTGATTAAAAGACACAATATTGGAATCCGTTGGGTCAATCCCACCTATTTTTGATAATAAAGCGTGCTTTTGGGAGGGGAAATTTTGCAATACCTCAAGAGTTGACATCGCGGAGGGTGATTGGGCTAAATCCTCCACTATATTAACATCGATTTGCGTACTACTCCCTTTGGCGGTTTTATCATTAATTCAGGAATGATGGGTGGCACAACTTCGGGCGAAGTTGTTGTTGAACTACTAGGTTGATCATTATCCTTGTTGTTCAACATCTGTGGATTCTCGTAATCTTTATTCATTGTCAATATGAGAGCATCATTCAGTTTCTTTGAAACCGACAACATTAACACTTGGGATGGGGACGCATTTTTGCTAGCAACCAGATTTGTTCCTGGGTTCAGAAACGGATCAGTCAATACAGCCGAGGTTTTTGAACTTTTGAAGAATTTTCTAAGTTCATCTTTATATGGACACTCTCTGGTCCAGTGATCCTCGTCACATATTAGGCATGGACTTTTTGGTCTCTTATCCCCAGAAGGGTTTGCAGAAGAGTTTTCAGGAGATGACCCCTCCTAGTTCTTCTTCTTCCCTTTATTTTTCTTCTTGCCTCCTGGTTGCTTGGGTTCTTTGCCTTTGTCTGTTGACATGGCATTTACTTCCGAGGCTAGAAGTTCTTCATTTGCGTTTTGACTCGAAACTATGCGGGCTTTTTTCGACGTAGCCTTTACAGTTTTAGTGCTTGTAGTACCTATCACGTAATCATCGGCATGAGAGTCTTTGTTTGATTTAGGAGGGGGAGGAACAGAAAATTCTGGTCTAGGAGCATCAGGGATTTTATCGTAGAGCATGCCAGACTAAGTATAAATCAAGTCTAGATATTGTGCACGAGCAATAACTTGCTCTTTAGTGACGACTACCACATCTTCTGTAATAGTAGGTAACAAAGACTTAATAAACCATTCAACCAATAGGTGATCAGGAACATACATTTTTACCATTCTACGACGACGTCTCCATTCATGAATATGATCGGATATGTGAGTTGTCGTCGTTTGTTTGAAATCGGTAAGTAGCTCAGTTCCTATTTCGTACCTTATGGTAACTAAAAATGGGTTAAAAAGGTTATGGCTAGGGTACTGAAGTTATCAAACGAACTCTAGGCAATTCGATATACCACTTTGCTGCCGGACTAGTTAGTGTTCGTTGAAAGAGGTGAAGTCTGATCGAATCATCATTGAGGGTGTTGGATGAACACCACAGATGAAAGGTCATCACATGATTCGATGGGTCTTCACCCAGATTTCCATTAAATTTAGGAATTTCAGACGTTTATGCGGAATCATCAGCCACCAAGGGGCATAGGTAATTGAATCGTTCGTTAGTCGATTTAGATCTGGTAACTCTAAAGTTGCCACAAAAGGCAACTATTGATTTAGGCTTGGCTGAGCATACCCAGGATAAGATGGAATTGCTTGAGCAGTTGGTCTTTGCATACTAGCATAATGCATTTGATGTTGGTAACTTTGGTAAGGTTGATGGGCATAACCATTATGACATGGCTGATACAGTTGCCCATTACTTGCAAAGATTTGTTGCTCATATCCTTGGTAAGCTTGTTGGAATTGTGGTTGTTGGTATTGCACCAGCCATGGCTATGAAGTCATGGGTTGTTGTCCAGTACTGATTGTTTGACCAAGATGGGGGGTGGTGGTCCCCGTTTGAACCTATGTCATTCCATTAGTCGGTGATTGTGGTCGTGTCGTAGGTACAAGAGGTTGTTGCATTATAACCTGAGAAACTTGAGGTTGGCATACAACTGGCAACACTTGTACTTGCAATACTGCCACAATAGCTGGCGTAGTGGTGATATTTGTCATAGGTAAACTTTGTTGCATTGAGCATACAACTCTTGGTTGTTAAGGCAGGATTGGCACCCAACCGCTAGTTGTAATTCCAGCATAACCTAAATTTTGTTGTGAACTCTCGCATGGTTGTCCTTCTGAAGAAGGCAATGAAAGGGTATATGGCCCTCCATACGACAGTAATCCAAAACTCAAAGGAATGATTTGCCTTTGGGGACCAGTTTGCCAAAATTGACACTGTGAAGGATCAATTTGTTGAGACTCAATGTAAGAGATTCTAGATACAATTCCAGACAAACAAACGGGAATAGTCCATACTATCAAAATAGCCCCTGGATGGGCTCCATCTAGCGACTGAGAGCTAGTTGGGACAAATGGCACACTGGCGAACATTGTCGGAGTAGCAGCAGGAATTTCTGCTGCTACTGTGTTGGGTGACACAGTCCTTGATGTCGATGGTTGTTTAGACATATTAAGCCTATCCAAAAGATTTCTTAGCAATTCTTCAAGAACTTCTGACGGCGGGAGAATATCTTCTGATGAAGAAGGACACAGTGCAATCCCAGCTCCAAATTGCGTTGGAGTACTAGATGGAGGATCTTCCACAATCTCTTCTATGGCAATTAATTCAGGAGGAAGAGGCAGACCGTCAGGTCCATAAAATATTTCTAGTGCCGAAGAAGATATAAGTTTTGCAGCAACAGACTTTTGGGGAGTAACACCTTCCGAATCAACTGTAGATGGAGCTGGATCAGGGATAGAAGTGTTTACCGTCACACTAGGATCATTTGTAATGTCCTTTTGTTGTTGCAGTATTTCTCCTGTAGAGGTAGGGATACCAGAAATGTTCGGAGTAACCGGAGTCTCTGAGGATGTCGGAGTACTTTCTCCAACCAACCTAGGGGACTTTGATCTGGTCAAACGAGTTCGCATTGTCTAGAATGGTTTTGCTTCTAGAGTCAACGATGGTTGACTCATAAGTCTCCATGAACGACGGGGTTTTGATTGACTTTCTTCCATGATTGCAGATTACTTGATCAACTCAAAATAAAAGGGGAAAATGTTTTCGAATTAAATGAATTGTAGATGCTTTGACACAACATGTTTTTTCAATTTTCAAGAGTCGAGAAAAAACAAAAGATGACTCTAGTCGCCTTCAATTTTTAATGAGCCTAAAGTGACAAGTGCTCAGATGGACCTTTTCTTTTAAGGAGTCTGAAAAGGAATGGAAGAGACTTCTCTGGAAATCTAGGCAGAGGGGATTACCAAACCAATCACAAAACTGCAGAATACTTTTTATGGTACGGCAGTCAATCTTCTCGAATGTTGTGTTCAGTGCATTGCGATCGATAGGGCGGCAGACACAACTTCCTAAGGATAAAGGATATAGCCTATTTTGGTCTCCCAATATTACTCGATGGTACGTGGGAGCACAAGTCTGTGCTGGTACTTGTCGTCTCAGAGTGGAGGAATCACCCAACCAACAATGAAAACAATAGTTACCAGGTTTTATGACGCCAGAATACGTCTCTAGCCTAGACTTCTAGATGTTGTGTGTTAGGTTCCAAAGCATTTTTAGATTCATTAAATTTATTTTATAGTTTATCTTGTTTAAAATTTGCCTTTCAGGTTCACCGCGTGATGTGTATACAATTCCTAAAATGCAGTCTAAGATGATAAACAACTGTTTAATCTTCTTTTGGCAATGAAAATCCTAGCTACTAAGGAAAGAAAGTTGAGAGTCTTTCAACAAAGAGCACACAGCACACACTAAATGCACTGTCCTAAATCAAACTAAGCAGTCTAAATGCAAATGCACATCCATGAATTTGTTTTCAGCCTTCTTTATGTATGAATGATGATAAGAAAGCTAAGTGCAAATCTGAATTATTTTCAAAGCGACAATACTTAACAAATTTCTTTTCAAAATGAAATGAAGATAAGGGCGACACTTTGCGATTTCGAAATGAAAACTGTTTTTTGACACTTTAAAAACTACTAATTCAAATAATATACAAGAGTAACAGTACAATCGACTATCAATAACAATGGGATTCTCTTCTATGACTAAAAACGACACTTACAACACTTTCAGATTAAGAAACGACAGTTCAACTACGCTACTTCTTTGCAAAAGAGAACTGAAAATGGCGCACAATACATAAAAACACTTACAGTTCTTTGCACAATAGAGGTAGAATGATGGAAGAGAAGTGGTTTTCACAGAGATATACTAACCATGGACAGCAAAACTCCTGAATAGAACTGAAAATAGTGAAGAAAAAACCAAAGTCTGAGGTAAAGTTAACCTTCCCTGACCATTGCACCTGTCACATAGGGAATCCAGTATGCAGTGCACCTACTGCACACGGGAAGTGGGATGCATATAAACTGCCTTGAAGGGAGGGTGCGATGGTACCAGTGCGAGACTTTTAACCAGTTTTTTCTCATAATTTACAGTTCAATTCAAGGATTTAGGCCGAGTAAGTGATGTTCAATAAATGTAAATCAGAGGGGTTGATCGAAGGAGGTTACTAGAGCCACCACTTAGGGCAATTAGAACGTTTGCAGATCGATTGTTCAATTTATAAAAAAAACCCGGAGATAGACTGAAGCAACATTGATCTACTTTTCATTTGTATAACAAATGTTGTTCGAAGGCTAGCTGGCTTGACTTTAGGCTCCATCTGTAAGTTTATAAAACTAACAAAGATAAACTAACAAACAATCAATTCTCTCCCCAGTGGATTCGCCATTTTCTTACCGGGAATAGTGTCCACTCGGAGCTGCTATTCCCACTAATACTGGTAGCTATCTTAGAAACAAACAAGTAAAGACTACTTTCATTTTCCTTTATGAAAATAGATAAGATTGGAACAAAGGACACCAACCTTAGTCTTGCGCTTGGTTCCTTACTTGATTCCTTCTCCTTCCTGATAGATCTGTGCCACTTCTTCTTCGTCTACCCAGCTTCAAAGAGAACCTGTGGAATCAAAGAAGCATAATACTATCGAAGAACAGAGATCTATATTCATAAATATCACAAGACCAAATATATATTAACCATACAAATGTATATATAATCAAACATACGAGAATATGGAGGAAAGCTTGAATAGATTTATTAATATCAAGAATAGCAAGAGGATTACAGCCAATAGTTCTGACCCAACATCATCCTCCAGCAAGAAAGCCCTTCTTCACCTCAAGTAAAGCTTAGATCACCCAACACTATGAAATTTCACTAGAAAACCAACATCACTTCTCTACAAGATACAAGATTCCAGCCTCTGGATCTCTGTGATGAGGGATCCATATACAGATGATTGTAGGGGGGTGAGTCATCTTCTGGGGTTTTGATTAGTGTCTTCTCTCTGATAGTTCTTAATTCCACTTGGAGATTGGTGATATCTTACTCATCCCTGGTCGAAAACAGAGAGGCAAGTGTCAGAGGGGAAGCTTCAAGAAGATTCCATGATCTTCCACCTCACAAACTATCTCTGCCATTTGTCTATTCTCACCCATCGCACCCTACAGAGGGGCCATTCAATATGCATCACACTCTTTACACTGGGAAGGTGATATGCATCACACCCTCTGCACTAGGTATTCAGTATGGTCCAGTTTTGACCATTTCTGAGTATTTTTTAGTGGAGAACTTCTGGGAGATGATGTAATTAGCTGACCTTGTTCCTTTAGGTAGTGAAGCAACACTTTTAGGGACTTAGGAGCCCTCAGTTTATGGACATTTATGATTGGGGTGCAGTGCCCAAAAATGTCTATAACAATAGTTTTCTTGTATAACTTCAGCCTATAATTGTTTACAATCAAGGGGATCCCTTCCTCATCAATGGTTCTGATTTGGACAGCTCCATTGTCATGACATTTTTCTACCAGGTATGGGCCTAACCATCTTGTCATTAGTTTTCCTTTAAACTCTTTGAACCTAGAATCATATATCAAGGCCCAATCCCCTTCTTGAAAAATCTTTTCCTTGATATGCTTATCATGCCACACCTTCCTTTGCAATTGTATAACTTCAGTGTGTAGGAGGCTTGCATTTTGAACTCATCTAAGCCATTCAATTGGAGTAGAACTTATTTTTGTGCTTTGGTGACATATAAGTCCAATTGGGTTGCCATCCTCAAATTGTTATATTCAAACTCAATAGAAAGCAGAGCATTCTTCACATAAAATAAATTTTATGGAGTGGAATCAGTAGTTTTCTTCCAAGTGGTGTTATAGGCCCAAGTGGCCTCCACTAATCTATCTACCTATTCTCTCTTGTTGTTCCTCGCAACCTTGGTGAGGATTCTCTCCAATGCCCTATTTTTAACCTCTACTTGCCCATTTTCTTAAGGGTGATAGGCAGTAGATGTTTTGTGTTTGATATTATGCTGGCTCATGAGATTCTTAATCAAATGTGATGTGAATTGAGCCCCCTGATCGGTGACTGTCTCCCTTGGATACCCAAACTTCATGAAAATATTTTTCCTTAAGAACTCAGCCACTTTTTCCTCTGCTTCCGCTTTGACAGCCTTTGTCTCAGCCCCACTTTGTCAAGTAATCAGTGCACACAATGATGTACTTTTTATTCCCTTATGGTTGATCAATTGGCCCAATGAAATCTATGCCCCACTTGTCAAATGGCTCTAAGGCCACTTGAGGTTGTAGAGGCATATCATCCCTAGGTGTGGGTTTCCCCATCCTTTGGCATTGAACACATCTAATGGTATACCTTCTTTCATCTTGATGGAGAGTGGGCCAATAGTAGCCAGCTTGTAAAGCTTTGAAAGTTGTTCTCTTGGCGGAAAAATGACCCCCACAGGGCCCATCATGGCAAGTTGAGAGGATGTCAAAGACTTCATCTTCCTTGCTACATCTCCTTAAAATTTGAACTATTCTCAGTTTGAAAAGGTTTCCCCCAATCCAACTTAAAGTAGCACTTTTCCTTACAATTCTGATCTTCTCCCTCGATGATAGATTTGGAGGAAATCTCCTAGCAACTAGGTAGTTGGCTATGTCAGCAAAGAAGGGAGAGAGAACTGAGATAGAAAATAGGTTCTAATCTAGAACTTAATCATCGACTATCCCTTCATGACCTGCAGGCAAGGTAAGTCTAGACAAAAAATATGCAACTACATTTTATTTTCCTGGCTTGTCAATGATAGTCAAATCAAACTACTATAGCAATAATAACCATCTAATAACCTAGCATTCATATCATGCTTATTCATAAAATATTTAATATTTGCATGATTAGTATGCACAAAACTTTGGTACCCAGCGATATAGTGCATGAATTTGTTTGAGTATACAACAGCTAAGATTTATTTTTCAGTGACAGTGTAGTTCAATTCAGCCTTAGACATATTTTTACTAATGAAGTAAATGGAATAGAGTAATTATCATTTATTTTCCCCAAGTTTTTCCCCACAACGTTTTCTAATGCATCACTATGGATATGGAAAGGCAGAGCCCAATTAGCACCCCTACTTGTCCAAAAGAATTATGAGTCCTTAGCCAACAATCCAAACAATGGTGAAGCCACTTTAATAAAATCCTTGATAAACCTTCTATAATAACCAGCTAAGCCGAATAAACTCCTAACATCCCTCTAATTTTGGGGAGTACAGACCCTTTTGATGATGGAAATCTTGTTTGTGTCCACCTGTATCCCTTCCTAAGATATGGAATGGCCAAGGACTATCCCTTCATTCATTAAGAATTCACATTTCTCAGGATTCAGTGAGAGGTTCATTTCAATGCATTTTCTCAAGACTTTACCCAGATTAGAGAGAGCCTCCAGGAAGTCATATCCATAGGGAGTGAAGTCATCCATGTATATCTCCATAGGGTCATGAACAGGCTCAGCAAAGATGTTTAAAACTACCCTTTCAAAAGTAACAGGGGAATTGCATAGACTGAATGGGAGGAATCTATAAGCAAAGGTACCCCAAGGAAATTTGAATGTAGTCTTGTCTTGGTATTCGGGGATGATCTAGATCTGATTGTAACCACTAAATCCATCCAAGAAAGAGAAGAAATTCTTCCCTGTAAGACCATCTAAAAATTGTTCAATGAAAGGAAAATGGAAATGGTGTTTCTTTGTGGCCTTGTTTAGTTATATGTAATACACAAAAATCCTCCTCTTCCCATTCTTATTTGGGACTAAGACTAGAGGGGACACCCACTCACTATCTGAGATGGGGTATATGAACCCTACATCCAGCAACTTATCTAATTCTTCCTTCACTATATCCTTAAGGGTTGGGTTGATTATCCTCTGAGGTTGTAATATAGGTTTCCATCCCTATTTTATGTAGATGTGATGAGTAAAAACCAAGGGATGCACCCAATTCATTTCTTTATAGTTCCAAGAAAAGGCATCTAAGTGTTCTCTCAACATCTTGCACAATCTCTCTTCTTGTTTTGAAGAGAGGGTTAATCTTTAAGGTTCTATATGGGTAAAACTTTACAACTTTGACATGTTCAGGACTTGGGTCAACTGAGCATAGCTCAGTCTAAGGACTACTCTTAGATTCTTTCACTAGCTCATTAAAAGCAATGGTTTTGGGGGGTTGGTTCTGAAGGATATGGTCAATGAGTTCATCTTCATTAGGTTTTCCCCTTCCTATAACAGCATCTAGGGTACATATTGGGTAGGGTTTTGTATGATACACTTCATATTCTTCCTCCTCTTCTAGCCACATGGGTAAGTAATGCTCAATGTATGGATGAGTAAGAGGATACAATACCAATTGTTTAGACAAATGTCCATTCTTAATGGTCATGTTCCCAGCCCTGCAACTATTGTAAGCATCAGCAATGGCTAACCATGGCCTTCCCAAGATGAGAGGATAGCCATTGAAGTTGGTTTTGGGCTAGAGAACCAAGAAGTCAGTACGATACTCCCAAGATTCAATGGAGACCATGACATCCTCAAAAACTCCCTCAGGAGATACTATGTATCTATCTGCAAGTTGCAACACTATAGTGGTCTTTCTCAAAGATCCTTGGAGGTTTTTCTTGGCATGGTTTCTTTAGTCATCACATTGATGGTAGCCCCAAGATTATTCATGGTGTGAGGGACAATGATGTCACCAATGTGCACATCTACTACTAGACTTCCTGGGTCAAGGTATTTTGGAAAAATCTCCCCAGCATCAAATCAGATAATTGACGAACAACATTGATGGTGGGGGTGTCTCTTTTTCTTCTCGTAGGATGTTTGAAACATTTATCCTTGATAAGGTTATTGTAGATGGGAACATCCTTAATAGCCTGGAGAAGGGGTATTTTAACACACAAATTCTTCAATTCTCCCAAACGGTCAACCTCTCCTGGGGTGTTTTAGCTAGGTACTCTCTTCCTTTTCCTCTTCAACCTCTTCAATTGTAGATGGTGGATGGTTATCTGGAAGCACTCTTTTATACCTAAGGTTAATCTCTTGGATCTCCCTAGCATAGGTAGGGCAACATGTCTCTCCACAGTATACCTGTTGGGCGTGGAATCCCCCCAAGGCATGTTTTGGGGTTTAAAGGCCAAGTTTTGACTAAGTCCATTATAAAGACTCCACGAATTGTGGGCGTGAAGCACGAGGTCATACTGGAGTCATAGGGTTGTTCGCCCTTGCTTTTGTAATGTAAGGTAGGTGTGAAAGATCTACCCATGGTCCATGGACCATGGGATTGTATAAATAGAGCGAGGTTCTAAGTGTAGAAAACAATTAATAAAAGGAACCATGATGAGTCTATGGGATTGAGGAAGCATTGAGCTGATGTGTAAATCATATCTTTGGATCGTAGAGTAGGAGAAGGCTCTGCAGCTGAGTGCACAGAAGCCTAGTAGTTTGCAGCTAAGTGCGCAGGGCAGGTCAAGTTTGTAACCATGGAAGCATTAATAAAGAGAAGTTTTACCATATTTCTGTGTATCTTTTCCTATTTTATGTATGATTGGGTATAACTTGAAATTTTACTGTTTATTTATTGCGTGAACTCATATGAATGTGTTGAATAAGTAAATATAACATAAGGCATCTGTTTACACGAAGATAACTAAGTGGTATAAGAAGATATGTAAGATCTTGGGTGTGACTTAGGGAAATAGTATAGATCACTGTTGCAGCAACGTGGAAGCCCCACAACCCCTAGTTAGGGCTACGCGAAGGAAAATATATCAGGGCGTGAACGCCAGGGAAGTGTGTGAAGCAACCTGTGTGAAGGGACTCACAATGGGACCAAATCAACCCCTCAGACATCTCAAGGGTGCGGAAACCTGGTTCGAGCACCCCCCATACTACTTTGGGTGAGACCTCAGTCCGTGCTTTGCGGACTGTTGCCGAAAGTGCTAGTAGTACAGGGATTTGTTTGGCTAATTAACTCTGAACCTAGGTCAAGCCCCAACAAGCCAACAAATGGTTTCGTTGTCGAGACCGGGATCTGCATAGAGATGTTTGATGTCATATCACTATAATCCAACTACGAAAGAAATCGAAGATTGGTTGGATAGGAATATTCACGAGTTTGTGACGTAGGAGCAAAAAACTTTGTGACTATCAAAAGAAGAGTGGTTAGACTGCTACCTATACACAGATATCCATGAAATTTTCTTTGCATCTTTCCCCACTGAGCTATACGAGTGGATTGCGAAGCTAGCAGATAGCTAAGGAAGGTGAAAGCTCAACAAACCTATTGTGTGGACCCTAGAGTTGGTGTGAAAATTGGAAGCATCGAAGGATAAGATTGTGCGCATTGTTGATCACTAGCTCAATCAAATTATAGGAGGATTCATCACTGAGTTTGTAGTAGATACTTCAGTCAGATATAGCGAGGGAGAACAACATTTCTTCAAAGGGATGCGAGGTATGTACGTTATGTCTTTGAACACTTGGATTAAAATTCTACTGTGTGAAAAGTAGATTATGCAAATACATTGATGTTTGGGGCTACGCGAAGTGGGAGAATTTACAGAAACGAAGGTAGTGTAGAACTAGAAACTAGCCCCTTGATTTCACCTCCACAAGGGGATGAGGAAGAGCTCGCTAAGGTCTCACCAAGAATTGCAATCAATTTGATAAGGATGAGGATTCTTCACATACTACCCCCACCACACCACCACCAATTTCACCGTCTTCACCCCCATCTTCGCCCATACCATCTCCACCACCACCGCAAGTTAATAAGGAAAGCACGATAAAATTATCGGTGTTCAAGGGAGTAGGAAATGAAGATCCAGACTAGTTTTGGTTCGTGATAAAAGCCGTATGGGAAGTGAAAGGAGTCATGCATGACAATATAAAGAAAGTAACATTGGTTGGTGCTCTACAGGATCGCGCGCTGACCTGGTATATTAATCATTCTAATGACAATCCGAATGTAGGAATCACAGATATCCAAACTACGCTGAATAGAGAATTTAGCAGGCCAAAGTCAGAGATGCAGTCGATCATTGGGTTCAAGGAGATCATGATGCTGCTAGGTGAGACTCCCTGGGAGTTGGATCAGAGACTGAAGTGCATAATTCATGAAGCTAACATGGCTTTGACGGATGGACAACACTGTGAATGGTTTGTAGCATCTCTAATGCCGCATTTAAGGAACGCGCTATCACAACAGAGGCTAACAACTAGAACCGAGGCCTTGGATATCACGATGAGGCTGCATGAAACCCTGATACAGGATCCTAACCTGGGATTTCAGCAGATCCATGGGCAGTTGAAAAACTTAGCCTTGAGATGCAGAGTCTGAAACAGGACAGGACAACTTGCCCAGAAGTGCGTGACAAGGTATGGTGTGTTAAATGTAAGGGCCAGGGTCATGAGAAGGACCACTTTCCAGTGTTTGTGAATTACCTCATGGGAGGGGAACCAATGCCATTGAGACCAGAGGCACAAGCAGGACCTAGCACGATGCCTGCATTGTGGTGCGGGATTTTTCAAATAGGAGGAAAACATGCTACAAACAACTGCCATTTATTGCAAAATTACACATAGAATTTGAAACAGTTGTTCTATAATTTCTATAGGTTAGTGGGACATGATGAGCGCACCTATAGAACCTATAAACTAATGATGGATAGGACTCCCACCTATAGAGTTCATGCTGAAACATGGCCCCTTGACCAGAACGCAGGGATAATGCGAACCAGATTTCAGGGGCGAGGATGAGGTCGAGGTGGACGAGGACCTAGAAGAGGTCGTAGATAGCTGATATGTTACAATTGCATAGGGCTAGGACATTACACCAGAGATTGTACAAATCTGACGCATCCATCATGCTTGTATTGTACATTGTTTGATCATGAGACGGAGGATTGTCCCACACTGATAGTGCGGCTAAGCGACAAAGGAGCGCTCCAACCTCCCCCAACTTAGAACCTACATATGATGAGGTCTGAGCCTTGCGAGGAAGACCCTAACATAAACATTGTGTTCCAAAGTGGAATTACAATAGGGGAGATAAAGGCAAGCAGCCTGAAGATAGTACTTGGGTTCGTAAGGCTCCGGCGAAAGAACCAAAGTTTTATTTGGAGTGTGCTAAGGAAACCTTCATGGAAGCTAGGAAGAGTTTCGCTAATGCCTCCACTCTAGGAATTAAAGATAGACCAAAGCCATAAATGGACCCATCGATGCTCATGACGTTCCTAGAAACATGCATGAAGTTGTTGTGTGATAGCAAGGCTATAAAGGGACTACAGGAGCTCATAAATAGATGTGCTGGGACCACGCCAGGAGAACCGCACGTAGTCCAGAAGGTTGGAAAGAACGTAGTAGGGATGGGAAGAGAAATGAGATTGACTGCATAGAATAGGGAATATGAGATGGACCAACTAATTCTGGACCTAGGATCAGACACAAATGTTCTTCTGAAGCAGACATGGGAGCGCATTGGAAGGTCTATGCTACAATGGTCTCCTATCCAACTATGAATGGTGAACCAGCAAAAGATCCTACCAATGGGAAGATTGCAGGGAATCATCGTGGATATTGAAGGAGCAAGTGCACTAGTAGATTTTGAAGTGATAGATATTGTTGATGACAGCAATCCCTACCCTGTGCTATTAGGAATAGATTAGGCCACTGACATGAATGGGGTGATAAATCTAAAGAATCACAAAATGAGTTTTGAGAAAAAGTCTGTATGCATAGTAGTACTGTTGGACCTTGCAGAAGAATCGCACTACACGGAGCCAGTGCACGACTATGAAAGCATCAACGACTTGGACTACATCTACAAGATAACCACGCAAGAGCAAGACTGGTTGAATCCCACCGCGGATGGAGGAATCTCATGGGAGTGCAAAATCTCTTGTACATCGCATTCTGATGAGGAGATAGAGCAATGGCAAAACTAGTTACATGAGGTAACCACGCTGAATTGCAACATGATGACAAGATCATTGTGTTGTGTATCAAAGGAGGTAGGGGATCTACCTATGTATGATGGGTTAAGCGAGGTAGTTTCCTTCTTGAACAAATTCGAAAGAAAAGTGTCGAAACAACAACGTTTTGAGGCTTTGAAATGGGTACTACGCACTACACCTGTGAGGTGGTGAGCCACGCACCAAGGAAGCCTTGAGGACTAGCGGAAATGCAAAAGAATGATGCGCATATACTTTGGGAAGCTTCAACTGTGATTAATAGACAAGATTTCCAAACAGAACGATCCATGCATGCACTTATCCAGATGGATACATGCATATCTTAAAAAACCTACGTGAATGCACACAGACTTTGCGTTAGGAGACACGGTCAATAAGCATGTGTGGATGAGGAAATTGCACGAACGACCCCTCTTGTTGGAACAAGGAGTATGGAAAGAATGAGTGTGCATAAGGTTATCCACACAGAAGCCTTTAATGAAGTATGTGAAGCACTGAACAAGGTATATGATGCACAGTGGATTGATTAGGACTTGCGCGTACCAGCGGTTCTATGGGCTCATAGGACCACGTGCAAGAGATTGATGGAACAAACACCTCCAAGGCTAGAGTATGGCGTGAATGTTGTAATCCCCATAGAATATAAAATTCCTAGTCCGCACATAGCCGCACCAATAGATAGGATGGCTCACAGAGCCTTGGAAGAATGGATCACGTAGCTAGATGAAGCAGGACGCTTGGTACCTGAGGAAGAAATCTGATAGGGTGATCTTAGGCTCCAAGAACTTATGAAAGAAAGGGTGTGATTAAGGGAGCAAAGTGCTCTGGTGGAAGTGGAAGTCAAGAAGCTTGAGGACGAAATAAAGAAGGATTTTCTCGATAAGGAAACCAGGGTGATAAAACAGGGTGTGAACAATCACGTTGACGAATTGGGGATTAGGGCTGAGATTTGATCAGCCTAATGCCTTGGATTGGACCGCATATTACTAAAGGGATCACCCAGGGTAGCGCACTGCAAATGATAAAGTGCGGGATGTAGCCAGTAACAATAAAAGGTGGATGTTTTCTAGGAAAAGTGATGGATGACCAGTTGAAACCCTATACAGGTGGCACAGCCACTTGACTAGCTGTGGGAAGTACAGTCTTAGTGCTCCAGGTAGTTGAAAGGAGGTGCAAGACTATAAACTACTCTACTCGAGAACTGTGCGATGTTGGAGTTGCGCGTAGGAGCAAAGTGACACAAGGTCCGCGACCACGCAAAGGGGGTTGCGCTGCTATGCAGGTTGGCTGGAAAGTGACTGTCGAAGTCACTATTCACGATGTGATTCTTGGCTTGAGACCAAATGGAGTGGGCGGCAAGCATTTAAGATGCACTGTATGGGCAAGATTTGGAAAAATTTGCTACCAAGGATGCATTAGTGGACTGGATTTGAGGGAAACAGTCAAATTAAAATTCAAAAGACACTATAAATTACAAATGGTTTCCCATAAAACAACACTTGGTCATTTGTGAATTGAATTGTTGTATGCCCCACATATTCTGAGCTAAGATCTGTTTGCCCTATGCAGAGCGGTGATTGAGCTCCTGATTGAGTGGTTGAGAGAGTTCTAGACGAGCAAGATGGCAGCATCTGAAGGAGCTAGGGAAATTGCAGAGATGACCATTGAAGAGGCCATCCAGGCCTTGACCATCGAGGATGCCCCTAAAGGGGTTGGGATCATGGTGAAAATCCCTAAATTACCACGCACGTCAAGGCCAAAGAAAGACAAATAGCCAATGATTCCAGTGTGTGTGTCCCCTCGAAACCCTCTACAAACCAGATTAACAATGGAAGAAAAATTGAAAGAAGTTAATGTGGAAACTGACGAGGAGGAAGAAGACCTGGAGGACCTCATGATTGAAGAAGATGAGGATGAGGGCATGGAGGAAGAAACTGAGCCTGTGCACCCTCCAACAAAGCTTCCTGCATATATCCCTCCATGGAAGGAAAATACAAAAGTTCCCAAGGACATCAACGAGTGCAAGAGCTTTCTACAGACTCTACTCCTCCCAGACAAAAACATCTTTGAGGGTACACACCTGGGACGGGTGCCAAACTTGAAGTTTGAAGATTGGGATCTCACTGACACCGATAAATTCCCTCACCTAGAGACTGTGCAACTCATGAAGCCCAAGAAGAACACCACGGTGGGGGTTATAGAATTGGAGCCGCGAAAGTGGTTACGTAGAATGGAAAAGGCAGGGTTATTAAACTTGCTCTAGGTTCCGCATTTCCACCATGCCCTAGTGACGATCTTCGTCATCAGGAAGCTACTCTACCTAGTTCATGGTGGGTGTTTGTGGCTGGAGGAGCCCATCCCCATCATGGACTGCTTAATCCATCACATTACCCAGCTCCTGTGCAAAGGAAAGGACCCCACAGACATCTCGAAGAGGAAGAGCAGGGATTTGGCCATTGTGGAGGCCATGAAGAAGAAATACAAGCTGGAAAAGAAGAAGAGGGGCTACGCAATCTCTAGTATAAAAAACAAAGCAGTCAAGGTGGTGACTCAGATACTAGCAGGTAAGGTCATGTGGAAGTGTCGTGCGGACAAGGTACCTGTGCCGGTGGTGGCACTTACTGAGCAATGCACAGAAGGGGTCTAGTTTAACTAGTTCGAGTTCTTATGCAAAGAGTTCCTGGAGAATTGTCACGAGGCACGACAATAAGGAAAAATGTTCCACTATGCTGGTACTCTTTGGACCATCCTCACAGTAGGGACAGCTACAACTGAGCACATTCTACGTGATCAGATAACCAACATAATAGTGCTTCTAGAAGGGGCACTGTTTACAATAAATGAGGCCGACAGGCCTATGGTTAGTGCACTGAAAGGCATTGGGATCAACATGGCTACGCTCTCGTGGGAGACACTCTATGTTCTACACGATGGGGTTACTGCAGAACTGTTGGCTAGGGAGAGCCACGTGTTGTAGGTGTTGAGTGAGCAGAAGAATAACTTGGAGTAATTGAGCTTACAACACGATGAGGTTGTGTCGCAGAACAGGCAGATGGTACAAGTACTGGAAGAAGCCTACCAGATGGTCCTTGAACTGGCCATCCCAGCAAAAGAACCAACAAAGGAATGCATCCAAAGATTAGCAACAGGGGTGCGTGAGGCACGAGAAGAAATGGACAAGGTCTAGCTGGAGTTGAACCTTCAGATAACAGAGCTACGGTTGAAGACGCAACCGTCCACCCCTCCAGAAGTAAGAAAATAGCGTGCTAGCACTATTACATCGGGGATGGAAGAGATCAACAGTGTAGTAAGGGACTGCACCAGGATGTTGGAAGAGTCATTTGAGGTCCTCACCAATCTATAGGAGGACCCTAACATCCAGCAGTTAGAGACAGAGGCATGTGAGCTCCAGTAGTAGTATGACAGCGTCAAAGGGACCGCAAAAACGGTGGCCCTCACTTAGAGGCTCACTTGAATGCAGCAAGCCAAAGCACAGAAAGAGAAAGTGGACGTAGCACGACATAGAGAAGAAGTTTTGAAGGCATGTGTTCAACATTGGATCAACGAGGCCTTCATCATTACAGCAACAATTGAAGGCAATCTCGTGCAAATGCATGGGACGAAGGAACATATGTAGGGAAGTAGTTTTGACACCAGAGTCTCAGAACAATGTGTACAGGAGATCCAGCAAGAAGTCACTTAGTGCGTTGTCGACCTTGCAGCTATCCAAACAGAGTTGGAGGGTCTCCGCGCAAATATCTCCGTACTAACAGAGTGACTTGAGGGTGAGTCACAATGTATGTGTTGGGGGCCTGTTGGGTGTGGAATCTCCCCAAGGCATGTTTTGGGGCTTAAAGCCCAAGTTTTGACTAAGTCCATTGTAAATAATCTGCAAATTGTGGGCGCGGAGTGCGAGGTCACAATGGAGTCATAGGGTTGTTCGCCCTTGCTTTTGTAATGTAATTTCAGTGTGAAAGATCTTCCCATGGTCCACGGACCATGGGATTGTATAAATAGAGCGAGGCTCTAAATGTAGAAAATAGATAATAAAAGGAATCATGATGAGTCTAACGGATTGAGGAAGCATTGAGTCGAAGTGTAAGTCATATCTTTGGGTCCTAGAGTAGGAGAAGGCTCTGTAGCTAAGTGCTTAGAAGCCTAGTAATCCGTAGTTGAGTGCGAAAACCCTTACAGTTGAGTGCACAGGGAAGGTCGAGTCTATAACCGTGGAAGCATTAATAAAGAGAAGTTTTACCATATTTCTGTGTATCTTTTCCTATTTTATGTATGATTAGGTATAACTTTCAAGTTTGCTATTCATTTACTGCACAAAATATGAATTTGCTGAATAAGTAAATATAATGTAAGGCATCCATTTACACGAAGATAACTAACTGGTATAAGAAGATAAGTAAGATCTCAGGCGTGACTTAGGGAAATAGTATAAATCATTGTTGCAATAGCATAGAAGCCCCATAGCACCTGGTTAGGGCTGCGCAAAGGCAAATATATCAGGGCATGAAGGCCAGGGAAGTGCATGAAGTAACCTACATGAAGGGACTCACAGTGGGACCAAATCAACCCCTCAGACATCTCAAGGGTGCGGAAACCTAGTTCCAACACCCCCCCATACTATTTCGGGTGAGACCTCTGTCCACGCTCCGTGGACTATTGAAAAAATGGCCAGTAGTACAGGGATTTGTTTGGATAATTAATTTCAAACCTGGGTTAGGCCCCAACAAGTCAACAATACATGTTGTGTCTTCTTGTTATTTGGGTTTGGATTGGGTTGAGCAAGAATCTGAGGTTTCTTGGGTGGAGCAGGATGAGTGAGTTGTGGTTGGGGCTTGGGTGGAGGCAATAAATTATGAGGTTAGTTGATTTGAGGACTCCACACTTGTGATGGGTTATTCCATTAAGGAGGTTAGGGATCATATAGCTGAAATGGTTGAGTGATGGATTGAGCATGATATGGAGGAGAATAGGGCAGAAGGAGGTTTGGACCATTATGGATGAGTGGAAGACTAGTAGGGTGGAAAGAGTTCATTATGGTTTGGATGTTAATAAGAATAAGATACACCTTGCATGCCCTGTTGATATGGCGGAGGTCTTTGAGGCCTCATTTGATTTATAAAGAAGAGTTGCTCAGCCCCACCTTCTTCCCCTTGGTATACAGATTTTAAACTAGGTAAAAGGAATTTATCTGTGGCATGTTTTCCCTCACAAACTAAGTATACCTCTATGACATTTAATGGCCATTCATTCCTAGGGTGCCTTCTAGTGCATTTAGGGCGAAAAATAGCTAGGGCTCCCTCTGATTCCTCTTGTGTCCTCTTGATGTGCATGGTATCCATTTGAAAAGTAAAGTTATGTAGCAATTCACTTTTAAATTCCTCCAACATGTTCCCAATCTCATTCTTGATGGATGTTGTGGAAGGAGAGGAACTGGCCAAGACTCGACTAGCCCTACCCTTCTTTCTAGCAGCCCTAGAGTGATTCTTGAACACATTTTTAACATCATCATAGGATAATTGATAGATATATCCCCCATACATCATGTTGAGGGTCTCCAACATGTCCTCCGTTATCCCTCGGAGAAGAAATAGTTTGAGTGATTCAGGATCAAGAGTGTACATGGCCCTCCTATAACTGGGTTGAAATCTCTCCTCGTAGTCTTCTAGGGATTCATCAAGTCCAAGAGTCATTCTAGATATTTCTTCCTTGGTTTCTTTGGACCTACAGTATTCCCTATACTTGTCATTAAAGTCTTGTTGCATTTGAGCCCAAGTAGTGATGCTACTCCCAGGAAGACACATAAACCAACGCAAGGTTGCATCCTTAAGGGTAGAGGGGTTTAACTTCAGATTTTGGTCATCAGAGGCATAGTCATAGGTCCTATAGACAATAGAAAATTCAAACGTGAAGGTATTAGGATCCTTAGAGGCTAAGCCATGGAAGTGTGGAAGGGAAGTGGAGATTATATTCTTCATGCTAGCCTCTCCATTAGTCTCTCTGATAGGGAAAACTTCATTGTTCATGTTTTCATCCGTAGTTTAGATAGGTGAAGTGGGTTCTTCTTCTTCCCCAACAGGTTCTTAATAAATTTTAGGTTTCTCACCTAGAGGGTCTTCTAACTCCCTTTTAGTTAGAGAGGGAATCTAATAGCCACCGAAGAAGAGTGAAGGTTGACTGCTTGAGGGTGTGGGGGTTTTTGGTAAGAACTTTCCTTGAGTATCTATACTCCTACGAGGCATGAAAGAATTTTTTTCTCTTTTTCTTTTATGTTACTTCTTCAAAACTATATGAAAAATATAAATCAATGCTTAAGTAGAAATAACATCTGTGTATATACCTCCCTAGAAACGGCACCAAAGAGTGGTGATCCCTAGTATTGCACCAAGAGTGTTACAACTCCAAAGGGCTCCTTAAATATATTTATCAACCCAAGGTTCATACAAACTTCGAGGTGACAGTGCTATATGCATAGTAGATGGGATTCTACTCACGCCACCCTCAACTAGGACATCTGATTAATAGTGCTCCAAGACAATTCCTCCTACTGAATTAGAATGAAAGCTAGCTAATGAAGGTGAAATTTAGAAGCTACCTCTAACTATGAAAAGGAAAATGCTATTAACTTCAACTTGCAAATTTTATAGAAACAATTCATGATAAGGCAAGAGCTAAACTACTTGCATAAAGGAAACTACATTATATTTCAATCATCCATCTAGTTATCATATCTACTTGCAGAAAAGAAGCTAAACTACCAAACCATAATTCAAAGTTCTATGTACCATCTATCTAGCTCACACTTTCATGTAAATCAATGTTCTATTTGTGCCAAATTTGTGATAATGAAACTAACACTATTTTGTTTTTACAATGAAGGAAAAGATGGGTTTGGAGTGGCCTAGGAGCTTCCTTTGATCATGAAGTCACCATTGGGGGTCAACATCCTTCTATACTAAGTTGGGAGTTAAAGAGGTGGACAACCCCCTAGATTCTATCCTTGTTTTCTACTCCAAGCCCCTACATAGAAATCATCTCAAAAATTGCTCCATTTCCTGCAATTAAACCATATTATGCCACATGACATGACAAACATCTTTTATCCTTCTCACTAAGCATAATATAACAAAAAATGTAAATAAATGTGAGAAAGAGATAATTCTAAAGATGGAGGATGGCATCTATAATGTACCTATTGATGAGCCTCATCAATTGATACATGAGAAATAGTCCTTGGTGGATTTTCATTATTGAGAAAGCTTTCTCGGTGTATGCTTGACCTCAAAATGGTTTTTGGCTTAAGAGTTTCTCTTATGCATCGAATTTCTCTTGGTAATTTGGTGCATTCCCTTCACTTGGGCCCTATGGATATCCACTTGCATAGAGAGCGCCCTTGGATGAGGAGTATTGTGTGGCTTGGAGGAGGTCATCAAATATTAGTTGGAATGTGATAGCTTGGATTTGTGTTTGAAGGTTTGGAGATGGATGAAGGATGCCTATTGATGAGCACCAGTATTCCAGCAAGAAAGTTGCAACTCCTGGGGCTACCAACTTTACTTTATCAACCTGAGGTTCATACAAACTTGGAGGTGATAGTGTTGTATACACAAGTAGATGCAATGGATCCACTCTTTGTCACTGTTGAGCTAGCAATAGACCACTAGAGTTTCTCAAACCAACCTTCTATTGATTTAGAAGAATTTTGATTACCAATGGAGAAAAGGGAATTTTACCCTAATTGAGAGAATTGAAATATTGTCTACTGCAGTAATGAAATACTGAAATAAATTATTTAAACACGCCACTCATATAACTATTTGTTAAGAGATATTTCTTCAGAATAATTATAATCTAACTTATGTGTAATCCTAACTACCCCTAAGCATGCAATATGAGATAATCAAACACTTTACTATCATGCATATGAATGAACACAATAACCTTTTTTCCTTTTTGTCCTTTTCGTGAAAATATGAATGCTAATTATTCTTGGTTGTATGGCAGGTGGGTTAGGTGTAGAGAGAGATGTTTGTGAAGGGTCATATGGCTTGGGAGGCAAGCAAGGGTCTTTTCCTATCTTTTTGAATGCATTTTCCATAAATCGTCCTCAAAACAGGCCACTGCAGATTGTCCTACAGGATGTCCTAATACACCTACAGGATGTCCTCATGCTCCTACAGGATCCCCTGTATTCCTACAAGATCTAGATGAAAGCATAAGGAGTGATTTGGAAGGTTGTATAGCACTTAGGGAAGGTGAATGATGGAAGAAATAAGGCAAGGGGTTGCCTAGGACTTCCTCAGAACTCAAACCAAAGTTTGTAAGATGGTTGGATTTTCTCAATAAACATGGAAAGTTGTTCTTATAGAATGATAAATCAGTTTATGGAATTAGTTTCTTTTGGTGATCATGGATGGATGAGGTTAGGCTGAGGCTACTAGAATGATATCTTCATGCACTATTGAAACTCTTGCAATACATACATCACTGGCATTTACCCATGAATCATGTTAGACAAGAAATATTTCCAATCATAAGAAAACAGAATTACATTATTTAGTTGCCTAGTTCATGCATGGAAATACTTTAAAAATATTGTGAAATGCCATGAGATCTAATACAAAGCTGGAGATATCAGAAATAACAACAGGAACCTATTCTTGAAAACTGAAAAGATGTTGGGCTACTTAGCAGAAAAAACCCTAAATTCCATAAGAAATCATAATTCAGTCTTTTTGGGGTTGGATAGGAGTTTTCCTCAAGCCATGGTCTCTAAAGGGAGGAGTGAGGCAAGATCCACATGCTATTAGCCTTTTTGGTATTCCTTTATCTCTCTAAAGCTACTCCTAAAGATATGCAAAAATGGAAGCAAACTAATCAAATTCACCAATACTTGCAATGAAACAATGCCAAAATCAATTCAACAATTAATCTATGACATAACCTAAGCATACAAGTACAACAAGAGGAACCTCTACTACTAGGGTTGGGCCCTAAACCAAGAGCTTCATCCCTCTGAGTCAACTCAGTGTTGGATCAAGGAAATGCTCATTCTCATTATCATATCAAAACATTACATAACAGTTTTTTTCCACAATCCTTCAACTCAAAAATTCTTAGTGCTCTTACAAAAAAAAAATTGAATCCTAACGAGGCTCTAGGCCTCCTTATTTAGACAACTGAAGTTTCCAAAAACTTCCTTAAATCTAGGGAGGCTCGTCTCCCAAACTTAAGATGAACTACTTCTTAACTATCATTGGCTCGTCTACCAATGATCTTCATGGCTCGGTTTTCTGCAACTTCAAGCTAGTGTGAGTTGATTGAGGGATATTTGAATGAGTGAGGATTTAATGAGGAAGATCCATCTCCTATAATCTCTCCTTCTTGTCTCATTCAAGTTCCTGCACCATAATTAGCCAAAATTTCTATGATTTTCTCACAAGAACCTGCAATCATAGCACATTAGACCACTAGACATAACATCTTACTTTTACTCATCTCATTAAGTAAAATATAATTAAAACATGTAAGGAAAGAAGAGTTGATTTTAGTAAGCTTGGAGGTTTATTAAGGTCCATATAGTTACCCAATGATGAGACTCATCATCACCCCTCTACTGAAAGTGTTGCTCATCCTCTAAGCAACTTAATCTACATCCATGTCCTTCATTACTCTTGTGGCTTCTCTAACATTACATGCCTCTGTTGTAGTTTTCTCTACCTGTGAATAAAATCCTAACTTCATTTCTATCTCTTCCCACTACTTTATTTCTTCTTCTTCTTTCCTTCCTTCCAAAATTCCTAAAAGCAATGGTGGACTCAGTGTCAAGCGAATCCAATTGACTTTGAGTCTTTGTATAGCTTTCTTATACATGGGTGTTCTATTTAATGCCTCTCTCATTCTATGAGGAGAATGGTATTCTCTAATTTTTAGGTTGTAAGGCAAGGTGTTCCACCTTCTTTGACAAGCTTGCATGTTGTCATCTCCTAGTAATTTGAACATGTCTTCAAAGTGTGTCACTGCTTGCTCTTGTGCAGCAAGGTACCTAGGTGCAAGCCTAGGATCATTTGCAATGAGGTTGTGGTGTTGATGATAGCCAATGGGTTAGATTGTTCAGCTATGATCATAAAAGGTTTTGTCTCTTCTCTTGCCATTACCTTTTGTATCTCTGTATCTCTTGCCTCCTCATGATTCATCCATGATGCTAAGGCCATCAATTGCAAATATCCTAGTTTTGAATCTGGGTCCCACACATTCAAATCTATCAAGGCCAAGTTGTGTAGGTAAAACTCAAACATTTCTGCTCTATCTTCAAAGGTGCTTTGATCACAGTGATCAAAGAATTGTCTATTGTCTTGGAAGGTCATAGTGCCTCTCTGTGCTAAATTTTTGATTTGGAATTGTAGCTATTGTTCCTTGAGATACAAGGCATAAGACTTTGCTGGAATCCTGCACTGGATTGCCTCCAATGATAAACTAGCCATACTTCCAACTAGCTTTCCCTTTCTTGTAGTTTTCCCCTTAGTCATTCATTCTCTGCTTCTAATTGAGATTTCATCATTGCCTTTATGTCCCTTATGCTGCTTAGTTCTCTACCCATCTCCTCAATTTTTTCCTCTATGTGGCCTATATCCTCCACTCCTTTTGATTTGGAGCTTTTCACCCACTTGTGTGTCCTTGCCCTCTCTCTTTCAAGTTCAAAGAATAAGGGAATGGAAAAATTTTGTGGGATTACCCTACCTCCTTAGTAGGAGTTGAGGTTGGGTTGTGCACTAGGTTCCCTTAGTTCTTGGTCTTCTTCCTTTATTTCTTGTGGAGTGATACCTTCTTGGTCCCTTTTATGTACATCTTGTAGGTTTGACAGGGTTTCCTGTAGGATGGCCTTTGCTTCCTTTACTTCTACATGTGTCTCTTGTAGGAGACCTTTTCCTTTCCATGAGGTTGACCTTATGACAGGACTCTTAACATAAGTGATGGGAGACTTGGGAGAGGCT
Organism: Pinus taeda; assembly: GCA_000404065.3. Taxonomy (NCBI): domain Eukaryota; kingdom Viridiplantae; phylum Streptophyta; class Pinopsida; order Pinales; family Pinaceae; genus Pinus; species Pinus taeda. The sequence continues at coordinate 109,154 of APFE031434698.1, forward strand.
TGTTGTGATGATCCTTCTCCTTGAATTTTCTCGGGAGGGGCTTCCTTTTCTTGCTTCTTTGGAGAATCCTCAATGACAATTGGAGTTTTTGTGGGAGTTTGAGGTGTCCCCTATCTAATTCTAGTGCTATTTCGTGTCCTAAAGTACAGTGGGGTTTTTCTTTGCCTCTTCCCTTTTGGTTTGATAGGTGTACTTAGGGTAGTAAGAGCAGTTGATGCCTCTTTCTCTGTGGGTTCTAGAGATAACCTTGGTGATTCTACCCCTTCTTTGCCCTGGACCTTTGTTCTTCCTTATGTTATGTTTCCTTCTTTCCATTCTCCTTCTCATTCTTTTCTTCCTCTTCCTATTATTCCTCTATTTCCTCACTCTGCTCATCCATCTCTCCTTTGGTTCCTTCTTCTATCTTTTCTTCATTCTCCTCTATTTCTTCTTCTTTTTCCTCCTCTATTTCTTCCTCATTTTCCTCCTATATTTCTTCTATCTTGTCTCTAGAAGTGGGGCTTTTGTCGTATTCAAGAGCTTGAATTACTCCTCCTGCCTGCATGTCTTTGAAGGTTTTCCATGTACTTGGGAGTCTTATATTTTGTAGAGCATCTTCTAAGATGAGTTTGACCAACCCATGATGGGATAGTTCTTGATTTTTTCCCTCCTACAATTTGATGCTCATGTCTATCATTGATTGAAGAAGAAACTAGGGTATACTCAATCTATTTTGAGGAGATGTGTTTTCTCCAAATCTCAGTTCTTGGAGGATTCTGAAGTGGTATCCATACACCTCACTATATCTCCCTTCACATGATATGTGTTTAATGAGGTGGTAACTAACTTCATTCCAAGGGTATGGAATTCTTTCCATTATAACCCAATTTTTGTCTTCCATTAGCTCCTCCCCTTCCAAAAATAATTTATTCTTTGCAAGGGTGTTGTTACCCTTGTCTTCTTTTCTCCATGGTAACCCTAAAGGGAGTGTAGTGATTCTTCTTATAACTTCATGGGTAATTACTACTGATAGGCCTTTCACCACAGTAGTGGCATGGGTCCTAATGAGGGGTATGAGTGAGAGAGAAAATTCTCTAGCCACCTCATCATTGTATCCTCTCATCCTCTCAAAGAACCCCATCCATTGGTGCCTTGTGAAAATTTCTACTACAGGAGGATGCTGGTGGATCCTTACTGTGTTTGTGGGTTCTCTCTTGTTAAAACCTCCTGTCATCATTCCCTGGTAATTGTGGAGGCTTGTATGGATTCAAGAGTTCTGGTAGGTGAGAGGAGTTTAAATGTTAACTTTTTAATACAATTCTCCTATACTGTAATTTCCTTAATCAAATTGAGGATTTTTCTTCTTTCAACTTGAAAATAGGGAAGGTATAGCTCCTACGTTACTTTGTTACATTCTGGTGAGGACAACCTTTGATTTCTCCTCCCTTAGTGCCCATTAATAATCCTTTAGGTTGACTCCTCTGTATCTTGTAGGCTTCCTGTAGGTTTTCTTGTAGGATCCTATAAATCTCCTACGTTGTAAATGCTAACTGTCTCCTATAGGTGTTGCTTCAAGAAGGCCGGGAGCAACCTTTTTTCGATGAATTCTAGAGATTTCTAATTCTCTCTTTGTATGGGAACCAGTGTTTTATTTCTATATATGGATGATTGTGTGGTGTGGTGTGCTAGCTGTCTAAGTACAAGCACCTCCTTTTGGACCATTGGTCCCACTATCAGTCCATAATTCCACCTTACCTCGTAATTATCTCCCACTTCTTTCCTTCATAACTTAACCATTTTTTGCCTTATTCCCTTTTTCTTCTGATTTGACTGTTGCCACATGTGGATTGGTCTAACTGTTTTCTCGTCACCAACTAGCTAAAGGTGGCCAAGTTAACTGGCCACATTTACTTATAAAACCAACTCTCACATAATCCTATAGTTTTGATCATATTGTACTAATGAGAAAGCATGAGTAAGATGACATACCTGTGGGTAAGATGCTTTGATGATGATGCATGCTCGAGAGTGATGTCTTTGTGTTGTGTTTTTGCTACATATTCTTCTGTGTATTTGCATCTTTTGATGTTCATTTATTTTTATGTGCATGTGCTAGAGAGTGATGTTGGTGATCTTGTTGTTGTTGCTAAGCTCTGGAGGAGCTTCCTCAACCTTTGAATCCTTGTGTTGAAGATGGTTGAAAACCTGTGAAGTTCCTTTGTGGGATAGGCTTCTACAGGATTTCCTACAGGAAACCAACAGGATGCCCTGTAGCTACCTCTCCCCTAAAATTTCATACTTTTTCTCAATTCTGGAGCATGAGGGATGTTGACATGAGTGGAGAAGGGTTGTAGGGAATGGTAGGTGAGAGTTGTGGTCTTTAGGTATTGTCCCTCTTTCCTTCTTCTCTCTCTCTTCTATTTGTTTTTTTCTTTGTAAACTGTATTTTGTTCAATTGATTTAGTGGATGGATGCAGGGTGACATGCTAATGACAAGTATGGATATGATGTGGTGGAGTAAATGGTTTTTTCTTAGACATAGGCTTGTCATCCCCTTGCTCTTCGGACCACGTTTCTTGTATTTTCAAGGTCATTGTAATTCCTACAAGAAACTCTTGTAGGTTTACACGGAATCTTGTAGAAAACACAAATCCTATGTAAGTTGACCTATAGAAGTTCATAAATGGAAGAATGGATGAATAATGAAATATATGAGATGGATGGATCGAAATATGGCTCTTGTAGGTTCCTTTTCCCCTCTCATGTTGTGCTTATCTTCCTCTTCCTGGCTTGCAAAACAAAATTTCCAATTTTTTGTATCTTTTTCTCTCTCTTTTTTTTCTTTTTGTTTTTTACAACAACTAGTCTACCCCCAAGGAGGTTTTCATCCTAGTTGACTGCCCTGGGTGCCTCAAAAGAGGTTTTCACACAAAGATATTTTTATTTTCTTCTCTCTCTTTTTTTTTTAAATACCCTTGGGCTGCCTCAAGAGGTTTTCAACCCAATAGTGGGACTCAGGTGCCTCATGGAGGTTTTCACCTGAGTCTCTTTATTTTTTTCTCCTTTTTTTCTTTTTTTTTTAAGGACTTGGTGGGGTAGAGGCAGAGACTTGCTCCACCACCATCACTATATTGTTGATGATATTGATGAATTCTTGCTTTGACAATGATCCAGATTTAAACAAGAACGCAACAAATTAGGAAGATAACCATAAATATAGAGATGCAATAAAAATAATACTTCATTTCATTCATGTAAAATACTGAAATATGCTTAAAAATAAAAATGGAAATAAACTAGTTTGGGCGATGGTAGCTTATCTTTGAGGAGACATGTAGCGGCTACATGCCTCTAAACTATCTTACAATGAGTCTCGAAGGCCTATTTATTGTTGAGAAACAATGGAAAACCCTAAACATCCAAAACCCTAACCCTAGGAGATGAAGCACCAAACTATGGGCCCCTTTTGGGTAAATTGGTACATCAACTTCCTCGAGTGCACAATACCTTGTCAGAAAGATATATCCAAGGAATACAACTTTGGGATGAACAACAATAGTCCATGGACCCATGTTTCTCCCAGTTTTCCCAAAAAACATCGCTTAGGGCCTCAAAATGGCTCTGGAAGTTCAGGACCCGAAAAATGCCAAAATTAGTAAATTGTGCTACAAATAAGGAAATTGAAAAACTAAAAGAAACAATGGTGGGGGTCAAAGTGGAATTGGTGGGTGGCCACCAATATCCACTTGGATCATTCCTCCCCCCTTAGGAAGCAATGGTCCCCATTGCATTGAGTTCCTCCTTGAGATGAGAAAACTTCTGTTGAACTTGGTCCCTGGTGAGCCACTTGCCCTGGTGAAGGAGTTGGCCTGCTTTGACAACTCGATACAGTTGGATCTTCTACTCTTGATATGTGTTTCCATGATCTGATCAGTTGCAGCTTGTTCCATGCAATCTAGATTTAACCCTGTTGGTGTGAGTTGTTCCGCAATGTCAGATGTGTCTAGTAATTATGGAAAGTATGGCCGAAGGTGGTCCACATTGAACACTAGGTGGAGGCAAAGGAATGGGGGAATGTTCAGCTCAAATGCACTGTCTCCCATAGCCTTGATAATGGTGTAAGGACCATATTGGAGTGGTATGCATTTCTGATAGGCCTCGGTAAGGTGTTCCTTTTGCAAATGCAACCAGACTTTCTCACCCACCTGAAACTTGTGTGGCACCCAATGTTGATCATGTCGTTGCTTGTACTTGGCATTTGATTTATCCAAAATGTCATGAACCTGCTGGTAGATATGTTGGATGTGCTCAATGAAGTTATTTGCCTTATCTGTTTTGGACTGGACATGAGCCAAATCTGTCTGAGTAGTTGCAAATGGCATGGCCACATCAATGGGACATAGTGGCTGGAATCCCAAGCCCACCTGAAAATGGATGTGGCTAGTCGAGCTATGGAGAGCCCGGTTATAGCTGTGCTGATCATAGGGGAGGCTCTCATCCCATATGTGTGGATGCTTTGAGTTGTACATGCGCAAAATGTGTACGATAATCCTATTGACAACCTCTATCTAGCCATCAGTTTGGGGATGGAAGGCTTGGACTTAGTGAGTTTGGTGTCCAGCTTCGACCAGAGACTAGACCAAAATGTACTGAGGAACCTGCTATCTCGATCTGAGATGATAGACTGTGGGATCCCAAAGTATAACCACACTTGTTCAAAGAAGAGTTTAGCAATGGCTTCTGTTGTGATATTCTTCTTGCAGGCCACCATAATGGCCATCTATGAGAACCTGTCGACGACCGCAAAAACATAATTGTTTCCATTCTTAGTAGAAGGAAGGCCCCACATGTAATCCATGGAGATGGATTCCCAAGGTCGACTACGGGTAGGCAACAAAGTATAGAGGCCTTGCTTCTTGATGTTTAGTTTGGCAATGGTGCAGGCAATGCAGGATCTGATGTACTTCCCTACATCCTATCAAAGACTCAGCCAATAGAAATACTTTTGTAGTACTGCCACCATTTTCTTGACCCCAAAATGCTCAACAACCTGACTATAGTGTGCTTCCCAAATCATCTTGGCACGCTCGCTTGAAGGAACACAAAGGTGACCTAGGTGGCATAACAGGGCATCCTGGAGATGAAAATCTGGAACATGCTAACCCTCCAAGAGTGTCTGGTATGTGTGGCTGAATTCTGGGTCTCTTTTGTAGAAGAGTGGCTAATCAGAAGTCTCATGCCCACAAGAGTTGAGCACGGTAATTAATGCCATGATTAGTGGTCGACTGAGGCAATCTGCAACATTATTGGCGCTTCCCTTCTTATAATTGATATTCAAATGTAACTTTTGTAGGTATGTGGACCACTTCTGATGGAGATCATTCTAAAACTTCCCTTGCATCTGTATGAACTGCAGGCGTCGGTGGCCTGTGTGGATGACCGTTTCCTTCCCCAAAATGTAATGCTTCCATTTTCTGCAGGCTTACACAATGGAATAAATCTCTTTGTCATAAGTAGGATGATTCCAAATTGTGTCTAAAAATTTCTCACTGTGATATGCCACTGGATGCTAGTGTTGAGTAAGGACTGCCCCAATAGCTGTTGGCTTGTATGGTCCTGACCCAGGTTCAGACGTGATTTAGCCAATCAAATCTCGGTACTATTGGCCTTTTCAGCAACAGTCCATGGAGCGTGGACTGAGGTCTCACCTGAAGTAGTATGGGAGGGTGCTAGAACCAGGTTTCCGCACCCTAGGGATGTCTAATGAGCTTCTGTCAGTCTGTGGTTTAACCCTGCGTGCACGTTTCTATGCACACCTATTAGTCGCTCGCAACCTATGATGCTTCCTTTGCGCAGCCCTACTCAGGGCATGATCCGTATTATACCCAAGTTCCTAGCTTATTTAACCTATTATTACCCGATTACTTAACTTATCTATGTAAGATAATTAATAGTATATCTAGCAATCATATAAGTGTGCATGATAAGCAAAATAGTATAAATGTAAAGAATTCAATACACAAGCAGATGCACAAAAATTGGAATCAACTTCTCTTTATTATTCTTTGCTCAAAATTATAGACTCGACACTGCCCTATGCACTCAGGTACAGGGGTCCGCGCACTCAGTTGCGGACTCTACTAGGACTCTGCGCACTCAGCTACAGAGCCTCTTCCTACTACTATGACCCAATACACTTAGACTCTCACTCTATGCTCTATCTTTCTTATTCATTTATCTCTCTAATTCCCCTCTTTACAACTTAGATCCTCGCTCTATTTATACAATCTCATGGTCCGTGGACCATGGGTAGGCCGACATGACATTACATTACTTTACAATACTTAGGGTAAACAACCATATGACTCAACCTATACTTTGCGCTCCACACCAGCAATTCGCAGAATCTTATAATACATTTGACCAAAACTTGGGCTTTGAGCCCCAAAACATGCTATTGGGGGATTCCATGCCTAACAGGCCCCCAACACAATCATCGTGACTTGTCCCCCAGTCACTCCATTGGTGCGGCGATCTTGGCTCGGAGTCCCTCCAACTAGTCTCGTACTGCTCGGAGGTCCACAATGCACTGTTCTACAGTTTGTTGAACCTGCTGCATGCGCTCTTCTGATGCTTCTTTGTGAGGATAGAATCCCTGCCTTAGCACGTAGATCCCCTACATCTATTTACAAAGCTCCACATACTATTGTGCACTGTGGGGGACAAGTGTGGCTGCCTATTAATCCACATCTAGACAATCGCCACCATGAGCACCCAGAAGATCTTTGTCTCGCAAATCCGCTTCGCATCCTTGCTATCCTAAAGCGACACGTACTTTGCGGCCTTTGGTAATTCCTACTCAATGCTTGGGAACTGACTATCCTCTGGTAGTTCTCCCGCTACCAGCAAAATGGACAAGAGAAACCACGTGAAGTGGAAGGTCTTGCCCTACTCCTGGGCTTCCTTGCAGTTGGTCAAAAATTCCTCACTGATCGTACTTCATCGTCGCAGCATTTTCTCATTACCTTCCCATCCAGGAGTTGGGTGGCTACATGCACCCCTTTATCTTTAATGCTACTAATTGCGTAACTCCTCTTTTTCTTCTCGAGCTTATATTTTTTCTTCATGGCTTTCGTGAGAGCCAAATTTCTGCTTTTTCTTGCTATCACCACGAGGTCCTTTCCCTTACAGGGAAGCCAAGAAATTCTATGGATGAGATCCGACGTGATGGGAATAGGCTCCTCCAACCATAAGTACCCATTGTGCACCAGGAAAAGCAACTGCCTTATGACGAAAATAGTTATGGGCGCGTGGTGAAAGTGTGGAATCCACAGCAAATAAAGAAATTCGGCCTTCTCCACACCGTGTAGCCATTTGCATGGCTATAATGTTGTGACTAGCCCCTCCATGCTCTACTTCATGAGGCTGCCCATCTCTAAGCGTGGGAACTTCTCGCTATCCACGAGGTTCCAATCTACAAACTTCATTGTGGGCACGCAGCCCAAGTGTGAGCCCTCAAACAAAATTCCATCAAGTAGGAGCAGGGTCTGGAGTGCACTCTTGGTGGCATCCAGATCCTTTGGTATCTTGGTTTTCCCTTTTCACGGAGGGACATACTCGAGCATTTTTGTTGCAGAGAGCGCTGGTTGGATATCCTCTTCCATTTCCTCTGCTTCCTCTATCTCATCAACGAGAGCCTGTAGGTCCTCCTCCTCATCATCTATCTCAATGGTGACAACCTTTCCCTTTATTTCCATTGAGACCTTACCAAACTACAGATTCCTCGGGGACATGCAGACTGGTCCCGCTACATGCTTATCTTTTTCTGGTCTCGGTGTCCGAGGTGATTTTGGGATTTCCGGTGCGACTCCAGTATCTTCAAGAACATCGTGTACCATGGGGTTCTGCGCAACCTCATTGGCGGTTCCTTTTGCAAATCCCAAACCTCTCCTGGTAGCTTCCATATTGATTGAATTGTCTGTGGTCATTCGCGAACTTTAGGGCTCGAATATGGCTCAGCGCGCAACACTCTGTGCTCTAATCAACTGCTCAAATATCAAGTGAACAATTGTTGTCTCACGGCTAGCCCCTAGAGTTTTATAGTGCCTTTTGAATTCAAATTCAACCATTCCCCCCAATTTTGGGCCATCAATGCTTTCTTGGCGGCAAATTGTCCCAACTCTTGCCCTTAATTTGCGTCTTAAATGCCTACAACCCACTCCCTTTTGCCTTAAATTAGACATCCCGTCATGAACAGTGACACAAACGATCACTTCCCAGCCTACCCATGCGGCAGCGCAGCACCCCATGCATGGGCGCGAACCTTGTGACATGTTGATTCTGCGTGCACCTCCCATTTCGCACAACTCCCAGACAGACTCTTTTATAGTCCCGCACTCTCTTTCAACTTCCTATAGCACTAAGACTATGCTCCCTATGGCTAGTCAGGTGATCACACCACTTGTGCGAGACTTCATCTCGCCTTCGAGTATAGTCTGAAAAAACTCCTCAATTTCCCTCGCGGCAGCTAGCGCCGCATGTTCTACCATATGTAGTGTGCTCCCCTGGTTACTGCGTTTGGTGAGGTGCGGTCGTAGCCATGGCAGCAGAGTCATAAATTCTCAACGATAATCTTCTAATCCAGTGGTATGATCATCTGCACCTTGGCTTGTCATCCTTGGTTTATCGACGAGACATGCTTGCTTGATCTCATTTTAAAACCTCTTGATCTCGGTGTCTATCAAAATGATTTTCTTCCTCAGTCGTACTCGATCTTTTTCGAGTTCGCGAAGTCTAATGTTCCCTTGCCGAATGGCTTCCTGAATCTTTATGTGTTCGACCTCGCATAGCTGTGTGATTTCTTCAGCCTGGTCTTTGCGCACTGTCACAACTACAGGAGCTCTTACGGGTGGACTCTTCTTTTAATTCTCTTTAGAAATTACAGTTTCTACTATGTTCCACATCTTTGGAATCATTTCTGCGGTTAGGGTTTTGTACATGGTCCTATAGGCCCATCAAACTGCTGGTACGCACAAGTCCCAATCAGTTCATCTCTCCTGGTGAACCCTGTTCAGTGCTTCGTACACCCTATCGAATGCCTCTCTGTGGATAATTGGTAGCGCGCTTGGCCTTTCCTACTGCTGTAGTTTGTTCTGATTCTCTATTCTGGGAGCGGTGTACACTTGTGTGAGTTGTACAACATATGTCCATACCCATCGGAAAGGGTGGGTGTGCAAGTTGTTCCACCCTTTCTGACTGGTTCGCGTTCTGAGCTGGGGTTTTCCAAAGCATAGGCACATCATCCTTCTGCATCCACACTAGTCCTCAAAACTTCCCTGATGCGTACTCCACCATCGTGCGGCCATTGCATGCAGCGCCCACTTTAGAGCATCGAATCACTGTTGTTCTGATACTGTGCTTTCAAATTTGTTCAAGAATTCATCCCTTGTTGTCAACCCATCATATGTTGGAAGATCCCTTACTTCTGTTGTCATTCAGCACATGATCTAACTGTCCTGTTGCAATTAAGTGGTGTTACTTCGTGCAACCGATTCTGCCATCGCTCTATCTCTTCATCTAAATCTGAAGTACAGGAGTTTTCGCGCTCCCACGAAATCCTTCCTTCTGCAGTCGAATTCACCTAATCCTCTTCTCGCGTAGTTATCTTGTAAATACAATCAAGATTGTCATCACTATCGTCGTTGCGCACCGGTTCAGTGTATCATGCTCCTTCTGCTGGATCTAGCAGTACTACTACGCATAGTGACTTTTTCTCAAAGATGATTTTGCGCTTCTTTACATTTATGACTCCATTCATATCGATGACCTAGTCTATTCCTAGTAGCGTGGGATAGGGATTACTATCATCGAAAATCTCTATCACTTCAAAATCCGCCTGCGCGCTCGCACCTTCAATATCTATTGTTACCCCTTGCAATCTTCCCATCGACAAGATCTTATGTTGGTTCTCCATTCATAACTAAATACGAGACCACTGTAGCGGGGGTCTGCCCATGCATTCCCATGTTTGTTTTGGTAGTACATTCACATTCGATCCAAGATCTAGGATTACCTAATCCATTTCATATTCACCAATTTGCGCAGTCAACCGCATTTCCCTTCCTATACACATGCATGCTTTCCAAGTTTCTAGACCACGTGCAGCTCTTTTGACCCCGTGCACCTAGTGATAAGTTCATGTAGCCCTTTTACTACCTTGATGTCGCGTAGCAGTTTCATGCATATCTCCAAGAAGGTAGTGAGCATTGAAGGATCCATCCCTAGTTCTAACCAATCCTTACAACCTAAAGTGGAGGCCTTCGTGAAACTCTTCTTAACTTCCGTGAATATCTCCTTCGTGCATTCTAAATCAAATTCGGGTTCCTTTATAGGATCCTTGTGAACCCACGCAATTTCTTCTGACTGTTTCCCTTTATCCTTGCCAGTGGTCACGTTGCTCCTGAGCATCATGTTTACATTCGGGTCTTCTTCACGTGGTTCAGACCTAATCATCTACAAATTTTGAGTCGGAGGGGGCTAAAGTACCCCTTTTTCACATAGTCTCACTATCAATGTAGGCCAGTCTTCTACCTGATGATCAAACTGAGCACAGTACAAACATGACGTTCTATTTGGGTTTGTACAATCGCGGGCATAGTGCCCTAGCCCCCTGCAATTATAACAAATTAAATGTTCGCGACCCCCTCCCGTTCCCATTCCTCCTCGACCTCGACCGCGCCCTTGAAATCCAGCGTGTGCCATTCCTACATTCGGGTCGAGGGCTCGCGTTTTGGTCTGTACCATGTAGGAATGAGTCCAGTCCATCATTATTTTGTAGCTTTTGTAGGTGTGCTCATCATGGCCTACTGACCTGCAGAAGTTATAAAACAATTGTTGGGACGTCTGCGTATACTTCTGCAATAGATGACAATTATTCGTAATGTGTTTTCCTCCTATCTGATAGATCACACACCATAATGCAGGCGTCACGCTCGGTCCTACCTGTGCCTCAGGTCTTAATGGCATTGGCCCTCCTCCTGCCATGTAATTTGCGAACACTGGACAGTGGTCCTTGTCATGCACCTGATCCTTGCATTTTATGCACCATACCTCTTCACACGCCTCTAGGCGAGGTGTCCTGTCCTGTTTCAAACTCTGTATTTCTAGGCACAGATTTTGCAGTTGCACATGGATTTTTTGGACTCCGAGACCAGGGTCTTGTATAGGGGTCTCATGCAATCTCATCGCCATCTCCAAAGCTTCAGCCTGGGTGAAAAGTTTTTGCTCTAACGGCATCGTCCTTCAGTGCGGTGTCAATGATGCCACAAACCATGCACAATGTTGTCCATCTGTCAATGTCATGTTAGCTTCACGAACCATGCCCTTCAGTCTTTGGTCTAGATCCTAGGGGATCTCACCCGGGAGCATTACAATCTCCTTAAACCTGATGATTTATAGTGTTTATAACTTTGGCCTATTAAATTCCCTGTTCAGTGAGGTCTGGATTTATGTGATTCCTGCGTTTGGATGGTCATTAGAATGCTTGATGTACCATGTTAATGCGTGATCCTGCAACATGCTCACCAACGTAACCTTCTTGATATTTTCATCCACAACTCCTTGTGCTTCCCATACTGCTCTTACCACAAACCAATATTGGTTCGGGTCTTCATTCCCCACTCCTCTAAATACCAATAGTTTTATTTCACTCGCCATATTGAACTGTGGTGGTGGCGGAGGTGGGGTGGGTCGAGATGGAGGAAAGGATGGGGTGACAGGTGGCGGGGTGGGTGGAGGTGGTAAATGTGGAATGTTTTTCCTTATCAAACTGGCCATGCTTCTCGGAGAAACTTTCGCGAGCTCCTCCTCGCTTTCCCACGAGGGGGAAATTAAGTGACCGGTTTCCAATTCTTCACTACTTCCGCTTTTGTATACCTTTCCACTTCACGTAGTCCCAAACATTAATTTATTCACATAACCTGCTTTTCACACAATAGCATCTTAATCCAAGTGTTCAAAGATTTAATATACTTACCTCACAGTCCCTTGAGGAAACATTGCTCTGCCTCACTGTAGCTGATGGTCATGTCTACCGCGAACTTAGTGATAAATCCTCCTATAATTCGGTCGAGCCAATGGTCCACTTCTTGCGTGATCTTATCTCCTGATGCTTCTAGTCTATGCACTACTTCCGAAGTCCACACGATTGGTTTGTCAAACCTACACCTTCCTTGACTATCTACTAGCTTCGCAATCCACTCATATAGCTCAGAAGGAAAGGCTGCAAAGAAAATTTCATGGATTTCCATATACAAGTAGCGCTCCAAACACTATTCCTTAGTTACTCATAGAATTATATTTTCCTACGTTGTGAAATCGTGAATCTTCTTGTCCAACCACCCTTCAATTTCTTTCTTTGTTGGATTCTAATGGCACGACATCAGACATCCCTTATGCAGATCTCGGTCCAGGCAACAGAACCCTTTGTTGGCTTGTGTGGGCCTAACCCCGGTTCAAAGTTGATTTACACAAGAAAATCCCGATACTACTAGCCCTTTCGGTAATAGTCCGCAGAGCACAGACTAAGGTCTCACTCGAAGTAGTATGGGAGGGTGCTAGAACCAAGTTTTCGGACCCTGGGGATGTCTGATGAGCTTCTAGGAGTCCACAGTTTGACCCTGCACGCACGTCGCTATGCGCACCTATTAGTCACTCACAACCTATGATGTTGCCTTCCCGCAGCCCTACTCAGGGCGTGATCCATATTATACCCAAGTTCCTAGCTTATTTAACTTGTTATTACCCAATTACTTAACTTATCTGTGTAATATAATTAATAGTATATCCAGCAATCATATAAGTGCGCACGATAAGAAAAACAGTATAAATGTAAAGAATAAAATACACAAGCAGTTGCACATAAATTGGAATCAACTTCTATTTATTATTCTTCGTTCAATATTACAGACTCGACACCATCCTGCGCACTCAGCTGCAGGGGTCCGCACACTCAGTTGTGGACTCTACTAAGACTCGACACACTCAGCTGCAGAGCCTCTTCCTACTACTACGACCCAATACACTTAGACTCTCACTTTATTTTCTATCTTTCTTATTCATCTCTCTCTAATTCCCCTCTTTACAACTTAGAGCCTCACTCTATTTATACAACCCCATGGCCCGCAGACCATGGGTAGGCCGACACGACATTACATTACTTTACAATACTTAGGGCAGACAACCCTATGACTCAACCTATACTTCACGCTCCACGCCCGCAATTCGTGGAGTCTTACAAAATCATAGACAGAGGAGGATTCCATGCCCAAAACATGTTGTGGGGGGATTCCATGCCCAGCAATAGCATAGTCAGAGGCATCTGTCTCGATCTCAAATGGTTGTTGCAAGTATGGTAATGCGAGAACTGGTGCCAAGTAGAGGCGATGTTTCAACTCTATGAATGCCTTTTGTTGAGATTCAGACCAAAATAATTTTCCTTTCACTCCTCCCTTGGTCACTTGACTCAAGGACAAAGTGATATGAGAAAATCCCAACATGAACCTGCGGTAGAAGTTGGCAAGACCTAGAAAGCTATGGAGCTCTGTCAAAGTATTTGGAGATGGCCAATTCTGAATGACTTGGATCTTGGCTGGATCCACACGCACCCCCTGTTCATCAATAATGTATCCTAGATACTGAACTTGGGTCATGCCAAAAGTGGATTTCTCCAAATTGGCACATAACTTGTGTTGCCGCAGTGTTTGGAGAACATGTTGGATGTGGTGGAGGTGCTCTTCCCAACTCTGGTTAAAGATCAAGATGTCATCCAAGTATGCCACTACAAATGAGTTGGTGAATGGTTGCAATATGTCATCCATTAGCCTCATGAAGGTTGCAGGAGCGTTTATCAACTCGAAAGGCATAACCAACCATTTGAAAAGGCCCTCCTTGGCTTTGAAGGCAATCTTCCACACATCAGATGGTTCGATTGGTACCTGGTGATATCCTGACTTCAAATCCATATTGCTGAAATATTTTCCCCCTTTAGTTGGTCTAGAAGATCATCAATCTGTGGGATCAAGTAGCTATTCTGGACAATGATCTTGTTTAGCTCCCAATAGTCAATACAGAGTCTCCAAGTCCCATCCTTTTTCTGTACCAACACAATCGGGCTCACATAAGGCTGTGAACTCTGTTGGATGTGACCTTTCTACAATAGCTATTGAATATGCCTCTTGATTTCATTGTTCTCTAGAAGGGAGCATCGATACATTGGTCCATTGGGCAGCGACACACTTGGGGTCAGATCGATGGAGTGCTTGACCGAACAGTGCAGGGGAACCCCTACGGGGGAGGTGAAGATGTCCTCATACTCCTCCACGACCTTGTCCATCTGTAATTTTCATGCAAAGTGGCCCTATCTGGAGGTCATGGCCACTGTCTTCTTCTTTCCTTAAGGGTGCATCATCAGGAAAACAAATTTCCTGGTTTTGGAAATGAGCTTACTGCATTGTTTTGCAGTAACCAAAGAGATGGTAGTAAGCAGTGCTACCTCTAGTATCCTGTACAACGTATTTCCCAAATTAACAATAACAGCGCGAGGCCTTGGCTCATACACATCATGTCACTTCTACAAGTATGGTTGGCCTAATAATACATAACAAACATCAAGAGGAGAAACGTCACATAATACCTCATCCATGAAGGGCTTGATGTTGTATGAAAGGCGACATTACTGGCTCACGCAAATTCTTGTCCTTGGTGAAGCCACCTGATGGTGTACAGTTGTGGATGTGTTGTGGTCGATAAGCCCAGCCGCTTCATGACCTTTGCTGAAATGAGGTTCTTTTGGCTTACGTTGTCAACAATGAATTGTAGCGGGGAGCCCTTTACCCACATCTAAGAGTGGAAGAGGTGCTCCTCCTCCTCTGGATCTTCGGGTTCCTCCTTCTGGATCTTTGTTGTGGCAATGGTGGCATTAGAGTCTGCATCGATAATCTTCTTCCCTTTTTTATTCCCTTTATTGGGTTCTGACTCAAAGTCAGAATATGCATCTGATTACTAAGACTTTAGCTTGGACACTAGTGACTGCTCGGCCTGACACTCACTTGTGTTGTGAGTGGAGCTCTTATGGAACTCACACCACTTTCCTGTGTCCTACTTTGGCTTCGCAGTGTTGTTCTTTGCTTGTAGCTTTAGCGGGTTGTCTTGGGCCACCCTGCGTTGGTTTTGTCCTTTGTTCAGTGGTTTTAGGGTGCCTTTCCCTTGCTTTGGATTTGCAAATCCGAATTCTCACTTCTTCTATTTAAACTTCTGCTCGATCTCGACAGCGTATCGATACATTGTGCCAAGTGAGAAGATGTCCAGGAATTTCATCTCATCCTAGATGTACCTGTGTAGGCAGCTGCAGTATTTGAGTACCAAATGCCGATCAGAATCCTTGATACCCAACTTTGTGTGAACGGTATGAAAAGTATTGGTGAACTCTGGCACGTCTTGGTCCCTTCCCTGTAGCAGCGTGGTCCACTTTATGTATTTATCCTCATAGCTTCTGACATGGTAGTACTCCTCCTTGATGGCATTCTAGAAAGAATTCCAAGTGGGTGTGGCTAAAAATAGTGAAACCTACTTTCATCCTTCTGCTTATGGTAGGTTTCCCACCAGTCCTTGACGTAGGGGGCAGATTTGAGAAGAGCAAAAGCAATCTTTTCCCATCCAAAAAAATCATGAACAAAAAAATACCATTCTAGTAGATTTAACCATTTATCTATAGTGTCTGCATCTATCTGACACTCAAATATGGGAATGTCAAAATTAACTTGTACCTTAAAGGGTGTGGGGCTTCCAGAGTAGCTGTTGGAAGTAGATATCTCGCCCCTGGGCAGTCGCTGAAGGATCTAGGACAAGTTTTCCATCATTGTGTTCCTTTGTCGCTCGAGGGCCTCTTCGAGCAAGATTTTCATAGGATCTCCTGTCCCATCATCTTTATTTTCATCCGCCATGGGAGGCCATCGGGATTTGCGAGGCTGGTCTTGCAAAGGTTTGACTAGTTCAAGCCCTAACTCCTTATATCCTGACCTCATTGGGGACATGCAAAGAAAAACAGAGAAAGAGCATACCCCTCTAATACTACTGATCCAGATTTAAACAATAATGCAAAAAATTACAAAGTAACCATAAATACATAGATGCAGTAGAAATAATACTTCATTTCATTAATGTAAAACACTGAAATATTCTTACAAAAAAAAATGGAAATAAACTAGCTCAGGCGATGGTAGCTTATCTCTGAGGAGAGATGTGGCAGCTACATGCTTCTGAGTTGTCTTACAATGAGGCTCGTAGGCCTTTTTATTGTTGATAAACAATGGAAAACCCTAAACATCCAAAACCCTAACCCTAGGAGATGAAGCGCCAAACTATGGACCCCGTTTTAGGTAAATTGGTACATCAACTTCTCAGGGTCGTAACTTTCGCATATGATATCTGTTTGACATGCACAATACCTCGTTAGAAAGATCTATCTGAGGAATATAAATTTGGGATAAGAAACTTTGGTTTGTGACCCATATTGCTCCCAGGTTTCCCAAAAAACGTCATTTAGGGCCTCAAAACGACTCTGGAAGTTTAGGACCCGAAAAACTACCAAAAATAGTAAATTGTTCTACAAATAAGGAAACTGAAAAACTTAAAGAAACAATGGTGGGGGTCCAAGTGGAATTGGCAAGTGGCCACCAATATCCACCTAGATCAAACTAAGGCTTCTTGTAGATCTTCAATCTATACCCATGGAAAAGTAAATGGATAGCCTCTGCATGAATGGTTCTTATTTGTACAACACCATTATCATGACATTTTTCTATGACATAAGTGTAGGGCATGGAATCCCACCACAGCATGTTTTGGGGTTGAAAGCCCAATTTTTGGTATATTGTAAGACTTCGTGAATTTTGGGCACGGAGTGCGAAGTATAGGTTGAGTCATAGGGTTTTCCACCCTAAGTATTGTAAAGTAATGTAATGTCATGTCAGCCTACCCATGGTCCGCAGACCATGGGATTGTATAAATAGAGTTAGGCTCTAAGTTGTAAAGATAGCTAATTAGAGAATTGGAGATACAGATGAATACGAACGGTTCGAACATAGAGTAAGAGTCTAAGTGCATTGGGTCGTAGTGGTAGGAAGAGGCTCTGTAGCTGAGTGCGCGAGGCCTAAGTAGAGTCTGCAGCTGAGTGCGCGGACCCCTACAGCTAAGTGTGCATGGCGATTTCGAGTTTGTAATCTTGAATGAAGATTAATAAAGAGAAGTTTATTCCAATTTCTGTGCATCTTCTTTTATATTGCCTTCATTACATTTATATTGTTTTGTTTATTGCACGCCCTTTTATGATTGCTGGATATACTGTAATTATCTCTAAGTCTTACACAAATAAGTTGAGTAATTGGGTAATAACAGAAATAGCAAGGAACTTGGGTATAATACGAGTCGTGCCCCAAGTAGGGCTATGCCGAAGCAGCATCATAGGTTGCAATGGATTAACAGATGCATGTAGTGACATGTGCAGGGTCAAACCGCGGACTGCCAGAAGGTCATCAGACATCCCTAGGGTGTGGAAACCTGGTTCTAGCACCCTCCCATACTACTTCGGGTGAGACTTTAGTCTGCACTCTGTGTAATGTTTCCAAAAGGACCAGTAATAGTGGGATTTGCTTGGCTAAATCACCTCAGAACCTGGGTCTAGCCCATACAAGCCAACAAATGGTTCCGTTGCCAGGACTATCTGCATAAGGGATGTTTGATGTTGTGCCACTAGAATCCAGCATAGAAAGAAATTAAAGAGTGGTTGGACAAGAAGTTTCACAAGACCACGAGGTAAGTATATTAAATCTTTAAACACTTGAATTAAGATACTATTTTGTGAAAAGTGGGTTATGCAAATAAATTAATGTTTGGGACTACGCTAAGTGGGAAGGTCTACAAAAGCGGAAGTAGTGAAGAATTGGAAACCAGTCCCTTAATTTCCGCCTTGCGGGAAAGCAAGGAGGAGCTCGCGAAAGTTTCTCCGAGAAGCGCAGTTAGTCTGATAGCGCATTCTGCATTTACCACCTCCACTCACATCGACACCCATCTCACCCTCCTCACCTCCATCTCCACCCACCCCACCTACGCCACCACCACAGTTCAGTGTGGTGAGTGTGATCAAACTACTGGTATTCAGAGGAGTAGGGAATGAAGATCCAGACCAATTCTAGTTCATGGTAAGAGTAGTATGGGAAGCACAAGGCACCTTGGATGACAATATCAGGAAGGCTACGCTTGTGAGTGAATTTTAGGATTGTGCATTAACATGGTACATCAAGCATTGTAATGACCATCCAAACACAGGAATCGCAAAGATCCAAGCCGTGTTGAACAGGGAATTTAGCAAGCCAAAGTCGGAAACACAATTAATCATCAGGTTTAAGGAGATCATGATGCTCCCAGGCGAGACCCCTCGGGATCTGGACAAAAGACTGAAGAGTATGATTCATGAAGCCAACATATCATTGACAGATGGACATCACCGTGCATGGTTTGTAGCATCACTGACACGCACTTAAGGATGGCGTTGTCACAGCAAAAACTTTCCACACAGGCCAAAGCTTTAGAAATGGAAATGAGATTACATGAGACCCCTATACAAGACCCTAGTCTGGGAGTCCAACAAATCCATGCACAACTGCAAAAGCTATCTCTGGAAATGCAAAGTTTTAAACAAGATAGGACACCTCAGTCAGAGGCGCGTGAGGAGGTATGGTGCATAAAATGCAAAGGCCGGGGGCATGACAAGGACCATTGTCGAGTGTTCGCGAACTACTTGGCAGGAGGAGGGTCGATGTCGTTAAGACCTGAGGCACAGGCAGGGCCGAGTGCGACGCTTGCATTATTGTGCACGATCTGTCAGATAGGAGGAAAGCACACTACAGATAACTTTCATCTATTGCAGAAATATACGCAGATGTCCCAGCAATTCTTTTGTAACTTCTACAGGTCGGTAGGCCATGATGAGCGCACTTGCAGAAGCTATGAACAAATGATGGATCGGACTCATGCCTATAGGGTGCAAACTAAAACGCAAGCGCTTTACCCAAATGCAGGAATAGCACGTGCTGGATTTCAGGGGCGCGGTCAAGGTCGAGGTGGAATGGGACCAAGAAGGGGTTGCGGACAGTTAATTTGTTAAAATTGCATAGGACCACGGCACTATGCCTACGATTGTACAAACCCGATGAGGACATCATGTTTATACTATACTAAGTTTGATCATGAGGTAGAAGACGTCCCTACCTTGATAGCAAGATTGTGTGAAAAAGGGGTACTTCAGCCCTCTCTAACTTAGAATTTGCAGATGATGAGGTCTGAACCACGCAAAGAAGACCCAAATGTAAACATGATGCTCAGGAGCGGTATGACCACTGGTGATGATAAAGGTAAGCAGCCAGAAGAAAGTGTGTGGGTTCACAAGGCTCCTACTAAGGAACACGAATTTGATTTAGAACGTACGAAGGAGACATTCATGGAAGCTAAGAAGAGCTTCACGGAGGCCTCCACTTCAAGTTGTAAGGATCAATTAGAACTAGGAATGGATCCTTCAATGCTTACTACCTTACTAGAGACATGCATGAAACTGCTACACGACAGTAAGGCAGTCAAAGGACTATAGGAACTCATCACTAGGTGCGCGTGGTCCGGAAACTTGGAAAGCATGCATTACGCACAAGAAGGGAAATGAGATTGACTGCACAAATCGGCGAATATGAAATGGATCAAGTAATCTTGGATCTAGGATCAGATGCGAATGCACTACCAAAACAAACATGGGAACACATGGGAAAACCCGCACTATAGTGGTCCCCTATTTAGTTACGAATGGCGAACCAACAGAAGATCTTGCCCATGGTAAGATTGCAAAGGGTAACAATAGATATTGAAGGTGTGAGCGCGCAGGTTAATTTTGAAGTGATAGAGATTGTCAATAACAGTAATCCCTGTCCCGCACTACTAGGAATAGACTAGGCCACCGATATAAATAGAGTCATAAATCTAAAGAAGCACAAAATTATCTTTGAGAAAAAGTCACTACGCATAGTAGTGCTGCTAGATCCAACCGAAGGAGCGCGATACACTGAACCAATGTACGAAAACAATAGTGATGACAATCTCGATTGTATTTACAAGATAACTGTGTGAGAAGAAGATTTGGTGAATCTGAATGCAAATGGAAGGATTTCGTGGGAGCGCAAAAGCTCCTGCACCTCGGATTCAAAAGAAGATATAGAGCGATGGAAAAATCGGCTGCACGAAGTAACAATGCTTAATTGCAACATGATGGTTAGATCACTATGCTACGTGACAACAGAAGCAAGGGATCTGCTGACATATGCTGGGTTGATAACGGTGGATGAATTCCTGAGTAAATTTGAAAGCGCAGTACTCGAACAATAGCAGTTCGATGCTCTGAAGTGGGCACTGTGTGCAACACTGGCACGATGGTGGGGTATGCATCAAGGAAATTTTGAGGACTGGTGTGGATGCAGAAGGATGATGCGCCTACACTTTAGAAAACCTCAGCTCAAAACGCGAGCCAATTGGTAGGGGTGAAACAAATTGCGCGCCTACCTTTCCCAATGGGTATGGACATATGTTGTACAGCCCGCACAAGTGCACACCACTCATAGAATAGAGAATCATAACAAACCGCAGTAGCAGGAAAGGTGACGCATGCTACCAATTATCCACGACAAAGCATTTGATAGGGTGTGCGAAGTATTGAAAAAGGTTCACCAGGCAAGATGCACTACTTGGGACCTGTGCGTACCAGTGGTTTGATGGGCCTATAGGACCACGTGTAAAAACCTGATTACGGAAATGATTCTAAAGGTGTGAAATATAGAGACCGTAACGTCTAAAGAGAATGAAAAGAGGAATCCACACGTAATAGCTCCTGTAGTTGTGATAGTGCGCGAAGACCAGGATGAAGAAATCACACAACTACGTGAGGTCAAACACATAGAGATTTAGGCAGCCATTCGAAGAGGAAACCTTAGACTTTGCGAATTCAAAAAAGACCGGGTACAATTAATGAAGAAAAGAATTTTGATGGATGTTGAGATCAAGAGGTTGGAAAACGAGATCAAGCAAGCATGTCTCGTCAATAAACCAAACATGAAAAAACAAGGTACAGATGATCATACCATAGGATTAGAAGATTGTCACCGACAATTTATGACTCTACTGCCATGGCTACAACCGCACCTCACTAAATGTAGTAACCAGAGGAGCACACTACATACAGTAGAACGCGCAGCACCAATTGTCGTGCAGGAAATTGAGGAGTTTCCACGAACTTTACTAGAAGGTGAGTTGAAGTCTCGCACAGGTGGTGTGACCACCTGACTAGTCGTAGGGAGCATAGTCTCAGTGCTTCAAGCAGTTGAAAGAGAGCATGGGACTCTAAAATGGTTTGTTCGAGAGCTGCGTGATGAGGGAGGTGCGTGCAGAATCAGCATGTCACAAGGTTCGCACCTACACACGGGAGGCTACGTTACCACATGAGTAGGTTGGGAAGTGACTGTTTGTGTCACTATTCATGACGGGACGTCTGATTTAAGGAAAAAGGGAGTGGGCGATGGGCATTTAAGACATGAATTAAGGGAAAGATTTGGGACAATCTACCACCAAGAAAGCATTGATGGCTCAAAATTGGGGGGAACAATCAAATTTGAATTCAAAAGATGCTATAAAACTCCAGGGGCTAGCCACAAGAAAACACTTGTTCACTTGATATTTTAATAGTTGATTAGTGCACAGAGTGTTGAGCGTCGAGCAATATTTGAGCCCTAAAATTCGTGAACGACTATAGACAGTTCAAATAGGATGGTGGCTACCAGGAGAGATTTGGGCTCTACAGAAGGAACCGCCGACGAGGCCATGCAGAACCCCATGGTACATGATGTTCCCGAAGATACTGGGGTCACGCCAGAAATCTCGAAATCGCCTTGAACATCGAGGCCCAAGAAAGATAAGCAGGCAGTGGGACCCAATTTGCATGTCCCCGAGGAATCTGCAGTTTGGTAAACTCCCAATGGAAGAAAAGGGCAAGGTTGTCACCATTGAGATAGATGATGAGTAGGAGGACCTATAAGCTCTCGTCAATGAGATAGAGGAAGCACAGGACATCCAACCTGCGCGCTCTATAGCGAAATTTCCCAAGTACGTCCCTCTGCGGAAATGGAAAACTAAGATACCAAAGGACCTAGATGCCACTAAGAGCGCACTCCAGACCCCGCTCCTCCCTGATGGAATTACGTTTGAGGGCTTGCACCTGGGCCGCGTGCCCACAATGAAGTTTGAACATTGGGACCTCACGGACAATGAGAAGTTCCCACACTTAGAGACAGAGAGCCTCATGAAGCATAGCACAGAGGTGCCCGTAACAACATTAGAGCCGCGAAAATGGTTGCGTGGTGTGGAGAAGGTGGATTACTTTACTTGTTGTGGATTCCACACTTTCACCGCATGCCCATCACTATTTTTTTCATTAGGCAACTGCTTTTCCTAGTGCACGATGGGTACTTATGGCTAGAGGAGCCTATTCCCATCAAGGCGGATCTCATCCATAGAATTTCCCGGCTCCCCTATAAGGGAAAGGACCCTATAGCGATAGGAGGGAAACCGGAGATTTGGCTCTTGTGGAGGCCATCAAGAAGAAATATAAACTTGAGAAGATAAAGAGGGGTTACGCAATCAGCAGCATCAAAGATAAAGGGGTGCATGTAGCCACCCAGCTCCTAGCCAAAAAGGTCATGAGAAAATGTCACGGCGATGAGGTACCAGTGCCAGTAGTTGCATTGGCTGAACAATGCGCGGAGGGGGTCTAATTCAACTGGGTTGAGTTCCTCTGTGAGGAATTCTTAACCAACTACAAGGAAGCCCAGGAGCAGGGCAAGACCTTCCACTACACGTGGTTGCTCTTGTCCACTTTACTGGTAATGGGAGAACTGCCAGAGAACAATCAGTTCCTCAGCATTGAATAGGACTTACCAGAGGTCGCAAAGTACAAAGATCTTCTGGGTTCTCATGGAGGTGAGCATCCAAATGTGGATCAATAGAAGGTCGTGCCTATCCCCCACAGTGGACATGCGTAATATTTACATCAAAGCACGTAAGGATTCGGCGCAGCAATGGACCAAGCTCCCCTTCATCGCTATTGATGATGCAATTTTTTCAGTGTTAAAATCATGGCCTCCCGAGTGGCACACCCCAGATGTGGTGGAGATCGATAGGACAGTAGCACAAAAATGAAAGGATGAGGCCAAGTTGCACATCACGAAGTTGGCTGAGAAGAGGCACAATGAAAAAGCAGCATCAGAAGTAAGGGCAGTCTGCAAGGTAGTAAAGGCAGTCACAGAGCAAGCAAAGGCCACCAAAGTAGTAGTAGCAGTGTAGATAACAGGGGCCACAACAACACAGGAAGAGGAGGGCCAAGACTTTTCTACAGGACAAGAAGCAGAGGACAGAGACCTCGCAGAGGAAGGCACGGACCCGAGTACAACTTCCACCCAACTGAAAAGGTCGCGCATCATAGAGATATCAGGTCCACGAAAAAAGGTCAAGGCATCCAAATTGGCCATCGACTTGATCACATTAACAAAAGGTGACCTCTATGACATCGCTGACACAGTTCGCAAGGTCACCAAGGAAGCACTCCAGGAAGCCATGGCGGAGCAGAATATTGTGTTGGGGGCACTAAGGGCGCAGCTGCAGGAACTACAGGTGTGGCCCCCACAGGAAGGAACCATAGCCACCTACGGCACAGTAGGCACATCAGCAACGGAGCAGTCGCTATGAGTAAATATGGCCAACACCATAGTCCTACCGGAAGGAGCACTAATAGTAGAGAATGAAGTTGACAGAGCCACGGTGGGCAGGATCAAGGGAATTGGCCTTAATTTGGCTACCCTTCCATGAGACACATTGTACCAACTGCAAGATGGCATAATAGCAGAGCTCCATGCTAGGAAGAGCTGTGCGATTCAGGTGATGAGTGAGAAAAAGATCAACATCGAACAACTCAGCATGTAGCGTGATGAACTAGTGTCACAAAACCAGCAAATAGTGCAGACAATTGATGACGCATGTCAGTGTATCCCAATGATTTCCATCACCACAGACCTACCAACATAAATGTGGATCCATTATGTAGAAAGTGGAGTCTGAAACGTGCGTGAGGAAATAACGCATGTGCTGCTAGAGATAAATCTCCAGATTGTCGAGCTATGGCTAAAGGCGTAGCCTTCTACTCCTCCGGAAGCTAGAGAGCAATGCATTAGTGCTATTCAAAAAGGATTGGAATAAATTGGACGGGCAGTGCAGGACTGTACCAGTGTGTTGGACCAAGACTTTGGCGTCCTCACATCCTTGTAGGAGGACCCCAACATACAGCGCCTGGAAACAGAGGTGCGCGAACTTCAAGAGCAGTACGATAATGTAAGGGGAACTGCGTAGACAGACATCCTCACTCAACCGCTGGCAAAGATGCAGCAAGTAAGGGCACTGAAAGAGCAGGTGGATGTCGTAAGACAGAAAGAGGCACTTCTCAAAGCACGCGTCCAGTCATGGATTGATGAGGCCTTCATCATTACAGTAGATATTGAGGGCAAGCTCGCACAGATGCAGGGACTTTATGCGCTAAGGCAAGCAGTTGATCCTCACAAAGAAGCATCGGAAGAGTGCATGCAATAGGTCCAGCAAACCACAGAACAATGTGTCACGGACCTTCGAGCAGTACGGGACAAGTTGGAGGGGCTCTGCACCAAGATTGTTGTGCCAACAGAGTGACTTGGGATGAGTCACGATTATTTTTTTGGGGCCCTATTGGGCATGGAATCCCCCCACAGCATGTTTTAGGCCTCAAAGCCCAAGTTTTGGTCAAATATATTGTAAGACTTCGTGAATTGCGGGTGCAGAGTGCGAAGTATAGATTGAGTCATAGGGTTATCCACCCTAAGTATTGTAAAGTAACGTAATGTTATGTGAGCCTACCCATGGTCCGCGAACCATGGGATTGTATAAATAGAGTGAGGCTCTAAGTTGTAAATATAGTTAATCTGAGAATTGTAGAGATAGATGAATACGAATGGTTCGAGCATAGAGTAAAAGTCTAAGTGTATTGGGTCATAGTGGTAGGAAGAGGCTTTGTAGCTAAGTGCGTAGACGCATAATTAGAGTCCGTAACTGAGTGAGTGGACCCCTACAGCTGAGTGCATAGGGTGGTGTCGAGTCTATAATCTTGAATGAAAATTTATAAAGAGAAGTTGATTCCAATTTTTGTGCATCTACTTGTATTTTTCCTTCATTACATTTATATTGTTTTGTTAATCATGTGCCCTTATATGATTGTTGGATATACTATTAATTATCACTAAGTATTACACAAATAAGTTCAGTAATTGGGTAATAACAAATTAAATAGCAAGGAACTTGGGTATAATATGGGTCGCGCCCCGAGTAGGGCTATGCGGAAGCAGCATCACAGGTTGGGAGGGGCTAACAGGTGCGAGTAGCGATGTGTACAGGGTCAAACTGTGGACTGCTAGAAGCTCATCAAACATCCCCAAGGTGTGGAAACCTAGTTCTAGCACCCTCACATATTACTTCAAGTGAGACCTCAGTCCGCACTCCGCAGACTGTTGCAGAAAGGGCTAGTAGTACCTGGATTTTCTTAGCTAAATCACCTTTGAACCTAGGTCAGGCCCATACAAGCCAAAAATAAGGCCCTAATCATCTAGTCCTTAAATTACCTTTAAAATCCTTATACCTGGAATCATATAACAAATCCTAATCACCTTCTTGAAACTGTTTGTCCTTTATATTCTTGTCATGCCAAAATTTCCTTTGAACTTGAGTCACCTCTTGTTATAGAAATATTTGGGCACTACAACCCCAATCACATATTTTGATAAACCAAGGGCTCTCAAACCCCTAAAAGTGTTGTTTCATACCCTAAAGGATCAAGGTCAACTGATTACATAATTTCCCAGAAGTTCTCCCTGAAAAACTGCTCAAAACTGGTCAAAACTGGACCATACAGACTACTCCATGCTGAGGGTGTGATGCATCTCACCTTCTACACAAAGGGTGTGATGCATACTAAAAATCCCTTCTGTAGGGTGCGATGAGTGAGAGAAGACAAATGGAAGAGGCAGTTTGCTAGGTGGAAATTCAGATAATCTTCTAGAAACTTCTCATATGACACTTGCCTCTCTGAATTCGCCCAGGGATGAGTAAGAGATCATGAAATCTCCAAGTGGAACCAAGTGTCATGCGGAAAGAGTTATTTTTGCTGACAAAACTAACCTTCCTAGGAGTCTAAGACTCTCTAGTGACAAACAAAACAAGTAAGAGCAATCCTTCTCTAAATATACATTATCCTATGAGAAACCAAGTGTTTTTCGATCTTACCTTAGGTCCAACACT